>BLKR01002005.1:7068-84568 GCA_011170035.1 Teleogryllus occipitalis
GACGGACGGACGGACCGACGGACGGACGGACCGACGGACGGACGGACCGACGGACGGACGGACCGATGGACGGACGGACGGACCGACGGACGGACGGACCGACGGACGGACGGACCGACGGACGGACGGACCGACGGACGGACGGACCGACGAACGGACGGACCGACGGACGGACGGACCGACGGACGGACAGACGGACGGACGGACAGACGGACGGACGGACGGACGGACGGACAGACGGACGGACGGACGGACGGACAGACGGACGGACGGACGTTTTGAAAAAAATCCTTCGATTTTTTGTAGCATTACATAATTTTCTCTATACTACGTGTATTGCTCCGGATATACGTGCATATAGGAGGGGCAGATTTTCATTACCTGAGGCACAAAGAAAAAGGCGACATAGAAAGAAGAGCGAAGGGAGCGGCAGGGAGACGCAACGGGGGAAAGAAGGAAGCCAAAGAGAAACGCGCCCGCTGTGCCTTTGCTTCGCCGGCGCGGCGTGGTGGTCGCCCGGGGGCGTGCCGCGGCCCCGGCCGCGCGATTCGCGGATCCCGGATCCTGGCGGCGCGCTGCCGGATGCCTCGCCCGCGCGGGGGTTGCGGCCGGGCGCCGCCTTGCGCAAGGGCGCGGGGTCGCAGCCCGGGGGCGGCAACGGCTGCGCGGCCGCGTTACGTAAGCGGCGGCCGAAGTCCGCCCGCGCCGCCGCCGCCGCCGCCGTTGGGGAAGTGAAGCGGGCGGCGCGGCGCGGGGGTGCGCGGCGGAGGGGGCGGCAATTGCGGCGATCGGCCACCGCCAAGGTCGTGACGTCAGCGCCGCAGCGCCCGCCTCTCGGCCGACGGCGGCGGCGGCGGCGGCGGTCACCATCCCAGGCTAATAGCGACTCCTCAACGTCTTTTGCCGTAAAAAACAGCTCAAATGTTACGGTAAATTGAGGCCATTACAAGTCCGAAAATAACTCTTCGCAAATATACAAAATTACATCGGAGGAAATGGAAGTGATTACTATGTTTTGAAGAGTACACCGACGTACTTTCGCCGTCCAGCGGGGGAAGATCACCGCCATCTCCCGAGGAAAAAACATGCACTACACTAACGGGACTAATGACCAGAGCAGTTGAAGCCCTCGGAAACACGAAAAAATCAATCAATCTAACGTACTTTTTTCCTATTGAAAATCTTGGCAGCATCTTCAGAGAAAAAATATCATCAGCTGCCGCCAATGCAAGTTCGTCTGGTACATTTCGTATCTGTAATAAGCACTCTGATGCAGGCAACGAATATAGCGGTGGCAAGATAAATTTTCTGTTCAAATATGACGAAAGAGAACTAAAAATATGAAAAGAAAACGTAATAAGATTAAAGAAACTAGTTTTGAAGACTCGTTACGGCGACGGTCTTGAAAGCAGGAGATCGATAGACTGCCCGTGGTTTGGCGCTCAAGTACCACGAACAGATGGTGATTTAGATACAGGAGAAGCAAGATACTAAACGTCCGGGTAGAAACACACCGGCTTGGGCTTTGAGCTAAGTCTAAAGCCGTGCAGCGACGGGTCCCAGAATGGTTAAAATAAATCATTAAACTATAAAAATGCGCTCGCTCGTGGAACGTTCGGGACTTTTAAAGCAGAATATGTATTTGGTTTAGTACTACTCTGAAATAAGAAATAATTCTTATTTTGAATCGTACAATGAATATGATTTACGTCGAATCATACGACTATAACATAAACTTGCATACGTTAAAATCTCTTCTTCTTACAGAAGTTACTTTTGCATGAAGGTTGCACATTTTGCAAGGTATCTCACTAAATTTTCAATGAACGATGAAACGAGAATAATGTCTTATAGTTACAATTCGGTAGTGCAAATCTCACTAAGCCTTCATAAATTCAAAAATATCACCTCCTAATTGAAATAAACGCTGTTGATGACCAAAACTACTCATTGTTCTTTTGCGGCGAACGTAATTTGGAAAAAGCGTAATTTGAAATGGTATCGAAAATTATTAGAGTAATTTGGTGTGGTGTAATTTGCAGAGATATCACCAATATTTAATGTTTCTAGCAAACAATGACCAAACTGTACTAACCTAATTTGAGTAGGTTACTTTAGCACTGATGATTTCTAATTCTGTTCAGTCATGTGATCAATTTTTATGACTTTCATTCATGCTAAGCCAAACTGGGGGTCGTGTTCGGTGAGTAACACATAGAAATGATTGGTATTTGTTTCACAAACGTTGTCTTATTTATGCTTCAGCCTCTTTCCAGTGTTACTCAATATTCCATTCCCCCAACTGGAGAATGTTCTCATGGAACCAATGTATTGAAATAACTAGAATGCAAGAAAAACACACTCTAAAACTTACCTTTTAAGAGTTATTAGTTACATGCATAATTATGTGCTTAAAATTTAGTTACTGCAAATTTAATTAAAAGGGTGAAGAGAGTAAGGAATGCGGATTTTAAAAAAAATCAGTATTTATGGCCTGTCCGTTTGCATTAGTTTGATGATTTAATTCACACGCATACACATTCTCATCTGCTTTCCTACATGTTTTGTATCAATGATTAACAAATCAGTTTTAAGGACTACATCGCAACAATGTAAACCATTCGTGACATTAAGCCTGCAAGGCATAAACAGCTGGGGCTCCAGTCCACGAGGCTGGCGGAACAATTCATTTCGCACTACGATGCCGTCTTCGGCGACGTTCAACTGTTTTAGAAACTCAAAAATCGTTTATTGGCCCGAACGGACCATATTTGTCCAAAAATAATCTGTACATTTAATTGCCAAACAGATCCCTAACATTTATTTCCGTTTCATTAAGAAACAATTTGATCGGTTTCGAGTTTGTCAGTGAAGGCGTAGTAACATTCTTTGCAATCGGAAGACGTTTGTTTTCCTGCATATTACGGTGGATCTGTCTTGAACAGGAAAATTCTGGAAACAGCTTCCTTTATGAAGCACGAGAAACGAAACTATTCCCGATAAGAAAAATCTCCGTAACTAAAAGTCGAAGGTAAAACTAACATTACACAACTGAAGGTTGCGATAACGCACGTTTCTGTTGACTATAATATTGCAGGCAGACATGAAACCTTTGAAAATATGTTGCATTTTGTACATACTTCCGTTAATATAATCGCAATTTTTATTCTTGAAATGTCAACTTCGGGGTTTAGTTACTCTTTACTACAAATGTCCATTCCTACGTTCGAATCTATCAAAACATTGAAATATTTACTCAACATTGAATATGACAGGCAAATCGTCCAGAGCAATTTATTCTCAGAATGGGCGTTATAATAATAAACTTGCTCCGTCTCATCCATCTCACCATCGCCATTACCGTCATTATCTTCATTTGAAACCAGGCGGTATTTCATAGTCTCCTTGTCATTCTTCTTCATATGCCATTATAATCGTTGACTGCCCACCATTGCCAATCAGAAATACATTGGGCCACCGTCTATACGAGTACGTCGTCTATCGTTTCTCAGAAGTTTTCTTTAATTCACTCTCCGACTCCACCTCGGCCTCTCGGACCTTCTGGCCGCCACTTCCAATCAGCCAGTGACATCATCGTCGCTCTATTCACCACCAAATGCAAGGAATCGATCGTTTTCGCGTTTTCGACCGCTGGGCGAGCGCATCGGCGGACCCCGCCCCGCCCCGCCCCGAACGGCCGGCCCCGCCCCGCCCCACCCGACCTGCCCGGCCCAGCCCGGCCCGCTCCACCCCGCCCCGCCCAGGTCCACCCCGCCCCGCCCCGCCTCGCCCCGACCGCCGTCCCGCGCCGTCCCGTCCCGCTCCGCCCCGCCCCCCGCCCCGCGACGCCCCGTCCCACCCCGCCCCGCCCTGACCGACCCGCCCCGACCAGCTTACCCCGCCTCGCCCCGCCCCGCCCCGTCCCGGCCCCCGCCCCACCTGCCCCGCCCCTCCCCGCCCCGCCCGTCTCCGCCACGCGCCGCCCCGCGCCGCCCCGCGCCGCCCCGCCCCGCCCCTCCCCGCACTTCCCCGCCCCTCTCCGCCCCACCCCGCCCCGGGCCGCCCCGCTCCGCACGGCGGCTGTGAGCGAAGCGCGCGTGCGGGGAGGAGAGCCCGGGGGCTGACTCACGGCGCTGCACGGCCGCTGCCCCTCCGCCGCCGCCGCCGCCGGTTCGCCTTGGCTCCGCGCGGCGTGACCCCGATCTGCCGCTCCGCCGCGCGTTATGTCAGGCGCCCGCCCGCCCGCCTCTCGGCTCTGCGCTCTGCGCTGCGCTACTCGTGGCGTCGCCCGCAGGGGAGAAGGCGACGCCGACCACTGTGACGACGGGGGCAAGGGAAGGGATGCAAGTACGAGTGTGAACTGTCATTGAGGATGCATTTGGAGGGTAGTTGAGAAGAAGTGAAGCTTTACGGCGATTGATCAACGTATGCTGCGCTGCAACGTTAAGTTGCCACGAGTTAAAGAATTTGATGGCGGGACGTGCTGTGAGGAGATGCGAAGCGGTGTGAAATAATATAGTATTTTAGAGAGTGACAAATGGTGTAGTAATCTGTAATGATGTAGCAAAGGTTGATGAAACTGAAGTGGTGGTGAATGTGGTCGCCGCAGCAAGGGGCTAAAATTTAAAAAAAAAGGCAACTAATGATAGAGGCATTAATGACTGTGGCGCTGACGTCGACGTCAACGAGGTGCAGAGTCTTCGGCGACTGAACCGGCGGGGGGGGGGAGGGGTGGTGACGCAACCGGCACCTGTGGGGCTGTACGGCTGCGCGGACGCGAGCGGAGAAAGCCGCCCTCCTCCGCCGCGTCGCTTCCCGCTGTCTTTCGCCGCCGCCACCGCCACCGCCAGGCCCCACCCCTGTTGCGCAACGCACCGCGCCCTCGCGCCGGCGTCGCCGGGGGCGCCGGCGCCGGCGTCGGCGTCGGCGTCGGCGTCGGCGTCGGCGTCGGCGTCGGCGTCGGCGTCGGCGTCGGCGTCGGCGTCGGCGTCGGCGTCGGCGTCGGCGTCGGCGTCGGCGTCGGCATCGGCGTCGGCGTCGGCGTCGGCGTCGGCGTCGGCGTCGGCGTCGGCGTCGGCGTCGGCGTCGGCGTCGGCGTCGGCGTCGGCGTCGGCGTCGGCGTCGGTGTCGGTGTCGGTGTCGGTGTCGGTGTCGGTGTCGGTGTCGGTGTCGTCGGTGTCGGTGTCGGTGTCGGTGTCGGTGTCGGTGTCGGTGTCGGTGTCGGTGTCGGTGTCGGTGTCGGTGTCGGTGTCGGTGTCGGTGTCGGCGTCGGCGTCGGCGTCGGCGTCGGCGTCGGCGTCGGCGTCGGCGTCGGCGTCGGCGTCGGCGTCGGCGTCGGCGTCGGCGGCGGCGTCGGCGTCGGCGTCGGCGTCGGCGTCGGCGTCGGCGTCGGCGTCGGCGTCGGCGTCGGCGTCGGCGTCGGCGTCGGTATTGGCGTCGGCGTCGGTATTGGCGTCGGCGTCGGCGTCGGCGTCGGCGTCGGCGTCGGCGTCGGCGTCGGCGTCGGCGTCGGCGTCGGCGTCGGCGTCGGCGTCGGCGTCGGCGTCGGTATTGGCGTCGGCGTCGGCGTCGGCGTCGGCGTCGGCGTCGGCGTCGGCGTCGGCGTCGGCGTCGGCGTCGGCGTCGCGACGGTCCGGGTCGGGTCGCGTCGCGTCGAGTCTAGGGCACACTGTCTGCGTCCTCTGCCGCTGAGCAAACCGACTGCGGTTTTCCTGCCAGTGTTGCCTTTCGCAGACAGCAGTCTCGGTTTCCAGGCGCAACACTGGCTACCGAATTGGAGCGTTTTGTCATTGCTCGAGCCTCGAGGCCACAGCAGAGACCAATGTTCCGAGACCACATTTAGATCTGCATTTCTTTTGGGCACTACCCAAGTAAATGAGTCGTACCCTTACGGATAAAACACTCTTCCAGTGTGGGTTGATTAGAGAAGTGCACTAATTACGCATAAGAAGAGTTGTGCACTTAGTTTCACTTACAGCATCATTGAGCGTAGAATTTCAGAAGCGACCGATAATTTTGATGTTCTAAGAAAAAAATAATAATAAATATAAATAGCCGCCCCCGTGGCGCAGGCGATTTCGGCAGCCGTCGTCTGCTGTGAGGAGGCTGCGGGTTCGAAGCCTGCGTAGTAAAGGTGTGGAGCCTGCGTTTGTGATTGTACCTTCACCCCTCATTATCACCCTATCACCTCATAGTTCATAATTCAAGGTTAACATCCTTGTTTAAAACAATGGATACAGCCGAAATGGCTGTTTCTCATAGCGAGTAAAGTTACGTTGACCTGTCCGGGATAAATTTGACAGATCCTCGGAGAATAACGTGTAGCGTGGTTCGCGATATTCGCGAAGAATACTAACTTCTTTCCATCTGTTGAATGATTATCGAAACATATTCTTCGCTATTTTCGTTGAATATTAGTTGTCAAGTAATATTGAAGTGAAATATTCATAATAATTGCTCCAAAATTTAGTATTCAATCCTAAGAAATTTTGTTAAATGGCTTCTTGGGCACATCGGTTTATTTTACATCTTCCTTCATTATGTTCTCATTAAGCAGATATTAGTAGGTCTTTCGACATGGCTCACATCCGAAGCCTGTAAACCAAGCAAGTTAAATACTTCACAAGTATTGAGATAAAGATCATTACCATTTGTCTCCTGAAATTTTAATTAACAATATATGAAACACGAGTAAATACAAAGCTATTGTGCCATCACCGCGGTAGAGTAAGAATACAGACAGGGAGTTGCTATTCTGAGATTTATTTACAGTACTTCAAAATACACTACGTCCAACTCCTAAGAAACACTTTTGCCCCAACAATCCGCAGCCTCCAACCCCGGAGGCAAGCAGCCCCAGTCATCCACCAGAGAACACTTGCACCGCCCCTGTTCCCTTGTCCCGTGGCGAAAGCCACACCCCGCAAAGCCGAGGCTTGCGATTACACGCATCTGCACCGAGAGTCGCCCCAAACCCGAATGCCCCCGGCAGTTTCCTCCGCTGGCCTATATCGCGGGGAATCCCATGGTAGTCTCCCTCGCTCTAGTCTCGCGGACCGCCTCATCCCGTGAGGGAGTCGGGGGGTGGGTGCAAAGGAGGGCCCGCCGAAGAGGTGCGTCCATCACACATCGTTCCCTCTGCGCTGTCTGTCACACGCCCCCGGCCCGCACCTCCAAAGAGGCTGGTCGCAGCCAGCCGGGCGCCAGGGCCCAGCCTCTCCCCCTAGCCGGGCCCACGCCTTGCGCGTGTCCTACAGAGCAAAATGCTACCACGTTACATTATCTACACTTTCTGCGTCTAGTAAGCACAGGGTCTAACGCGAACTAAAAGCGAACTACTGATTTCTTGACAACACGATTATTTACTTCATAATATTCACAGAATTCCCATTTTTACTATTATCTTTCAACATCTCTCATAAAACTCGGTGGAAAGTGAGAGAAACCCTTCTTACTTATATAATGAACAAGATGAAAGCAATGGCCTATAAATTTTCTCTGTGAAATTGAAAAAAAATATTTGTTCTCTTGAATTCAGAAGATTTTTATAGAAGACGGATTATCTCTATATAACAGATAAAAAAACTGAGTATTATATTCCATTATCGAGTTATATTTCTAGATGAATCAACAACTTCAGATCTGTTGGTTTTTTGAAGTCTCGATCGAACATCGTCAACTGGTATGTATTTTCATAATAGCAATGGGTATACTGTGGGCTCGTAGTGAGATCACTTTAATTGAACTTCGGCTAATGGGACTTTAAAAGCTTATAGGAGCTTCGCATTTTTATACACCGATTTTTATGGATTGTTTCTTAGTAAGCACCGGCGTAGGTGTCGGGGAGATCCTACGGTCCTGGTCCCGACAGTGGCAGGATTTTCCGCACTAGCTAGACAGCTAGGCTGAGTGGAAGAGAATTCCCGCGGACTGCTGCTCTGATCGGGAGTTTTTCGTGGTTTATTATCTAATCAACGCCAGGCGAATACCGGAATAGTCCCCTGACAAACGGGCCACGGACCGCGTGCGAATTTTCCTTATCTTCCTTGTCCTACTCTCATCGCTCACTTATACACACATTCACATGCAGTACACGAGAGCTTAGAGCTTGTCCCGTCTGGGGGGTGGGAGATAACTTGTGGTAACCCCCCCAAAAAAGGCGACCGTGCAGGTCGGCGCCGGATCTCGTCATTCATCGAGGAAGATCACTACTCTTAGGGAATTAAAATACCATAGCAGTTGTCGCACCCGGAAACATTAATCAATCAATCATTCTTAGTATACTGTGCAAAAATAGTAAATAAATAAATTGAGAAGACTATGCTGTCTTTCAGGGTAGTGCAGAATGGAAAAAAGAAACGGTACTTTATAGAGGAATTTCAGTAAAAACGAGATTTCGACCTAACTTCTGAAGACTGTTTCTCGGCAATTAATCAATCACTTCATTAGTAATAATCTCAAGAACGAAATAGTTGATTGTTGGACATAGAGCTCACAATAGTGGAGGTAGAGTAGTTATGGTGGAGCTGCTATGCGAGGGGGGGGGGGAGTGGCATGAATGAGAACGGCTCCGGGGACGATTGCGGTAGAGACAGAGCTGGGGAAGGTGATGATGGAAATGACCCAGCGAAATTAGTAGGTTCGGAGTCATCGGAAAATAATTTAGTAGCGTTGATGACAGCCATACTAGACAAATAAAAGCGGCACTAGGGAAATGCGTTAATGCATCAATCTGCCAGCCTGTGGCAGGTGCCAAGGGCGGGGGCGGCCGGGGGTGTTCGGGGGTGGTCGGGGGCGGGCGGAAGTGGGCGGTTGGGGTCGTTCGGGGTCGTTAGGGGTCGTTTGGGGTCGTTTGGGGTCGTTTGGGATCGTTTGGGGTCTTTTGGGGTCGTTTGGGGTCGGTTGGGGTCGGTTGGGGTCGTTTGGGGTCGTTTTGGGGTCGTTTGGGGTCGTTGGGGTCGTTTGGGGTCGTTTGGGGTCGTTTGGGGTCGTTTGGGGTCGTTTGGGGTCGTTTGGGTCGTTTAGGTCGTTTAGAGGGTCGTTTGGGGTCGTTTGCAGGGTCGTTTGGGGTCGTTTGGGATTGGGGTCGTTTGGGGTCGTTGGGGTCGTTTAGGGGTCGTTTGGGGTCGTTTGGGGTCGTTTGGGGTCGGTTGGGGTCGGTTCAGGGTCGTTTTGGGGTCGGTTGGGGCGGTCGGGGCGGTGGGTGAGGCGGTTGGGGGCGGTGGACGGGGGCGGCGGTGGACGGGGGCGGTGGACGGGGGCGGTGGACGGGGGCGAGTGAGACAGGGCAGTGAACCCAGGGGAGCAGTGGACAGAGGCAGTGAACCCAGGGAGGCAATGGACAGGGGCGTGGACAGGAGCGGGCAGTGGACAGGGGCGTGGACAGGGGAGCAGAATGGACGGGGGCGGTGGACAGGGAGCGGTGGACGGGGGCGGTGGACGGGGGGCGGTGGACGGGGCGGTGGACGGGGCGGTGGACGGAGGTGGTGGGCGGGGGCGGTGGGCGGAGGCGGTGGGAAGGGAGCGGGCTGGCGGGGGTGGGCGGGGGCGGTCCGGGCGGGGGTGGGCGGTGGCGGTCGGGGCGGGGGTGGGCTGGGCGGGGTGGGCGGGGACAGTGGGCGGGGGCGGTTGGGGGCGGTGGGCGGGGGCGGGCTGGGGCGGGGGCTGGGGCGGGGGCGGGGGCTGGGGCGGGGGCGGGGGCGGGGGCGGGGGCGGGGGCGGGCGGGCAGTGCGCGGCGACGGAGGCGGCGCTCGGGGCCGCGCCGGGAAGCGCCCTTGGCTCGGTTCGCTCGGCCCCGGCGCTGGCCTCTGCGCGAGGCCGCCCGCACCGCGCCGGCCGGGCCCCCTGCGCCTGCGCCTGCGCCTGCTCCAGCTCTGCGCTACGCAGCACTGCTCCCCCCCCCCCGCACGCAGCCCAAACGAAGGCTTTCGTTTTATGGGGCGCAGTGCCATTCGTGACACCCGCGCCCCGGGTTGCAAGTTCAGTCATGGAAGGACACGAGAAGGCTTTGTAAACGCACCCCTAAAGGTCTTCTCAAATAAACGTGTTTATCCGTTTCCTCTAATATACCATTTATATCCTTGTCATTTGCTACGTAAACAACGTTTTCACGCTGCATTATTATACTTTGGTGCCAATTCTACTTCAATGCTAACATTAGAAATGTACTTGGAAATGTGTAAATTTGTTTTCGTCTTCTGATCCTTTAAAGAAACGGCCCACAATATTTGAATACATAATTTTTCTCGCTTTCATTTACACTGGGCCACAAGTTAAAATAATATCAATGGTCACGTCAAAAAAGTGACACATCTCAAATATCGCTGGAGATACTCGGAGATATGCATCATTCGTTGGAGAACGATTTTAACTTGAGCGGGGCCGTTTATTTTGCGGACGAAAGTATTTATTAATAGAATAAATTATAAAGCGTGAATTACCATTATTTCCTACGGAACGCACTTGCGCAGTCTAATGCGAATATGAATATTATTGTAAACAAAAACACTGCATGCTCTTAATTTGTATAGTCTATATTTTATTCATTACTTCATGATTTTCAGCTACTTTCCACGAAATACGAATATTCTCTACATTAATTCTACGAAGGGTCCTGACCCGCGTACGGATAGTAAACGAACTTCCACTTATTAACTTTCTTCTCTTCACCGAAGTGTTAAGTATCTTCACGAAAGTTTACTGATATTATTGAAGTAAATGTTTTTAAAAGTTCTACATTCACATATAGAAGTTTAATAAAACGTCGGGTTCCGTGCTGTCAAATAACTCCTTGTCAATTGGAAACAAAACGAATATACTACGATCTTGTTTATTCCATCAAGATTAACTTAATTTAATTATATTACTACATTCCATGGTGACAAGCTGTTTGTTAATGTACAATATTTTTATTGACATAATGTACACGTATTTATAGCTTTAAATAAATAATAATCAGTGAAAATCATAAATATTGATAAGTCATCCAAATGCAATGTGATCAATAGCTACGATAGTAAAATTACACCTATGGTCAATACGACATTCTGACGAACCGAACAATACTTGTCGAGTAGTGAGTTTATAATAGATCAGTGATCAACTGAATCACAATGAAACTGTTAGGAAATTTTCAATTTGAAATGTTTGTTCGTAAGTAGCTATTTCCACTTTCAAAGAATATTTCTCTATAATCCCATTGCACTAATTTGAATAATATCCAAAGTATTCTTGCAAAACACTAATTTTTCACAATGCTTCTTGTAAGACACTAATTTTACGTAAATGACCAGAAATTAATGCACCACATTTTTTTATCTTCAACAGTTATTTATTGAACACAACGAAACTTATCCACAATAAAGAATGATGTTTCTTCTACACTTTCTATTTTTCCACATCATCTCCTTCCAGTTCTATGGCCTTCCTCCAGCGAGACACAAGAGCGTGTATGCCCTGGCGGTACCACTCTTGTTCTGGTCACGAAGCCATTTCTTCACTGTGCGAATCTCTTCATCATCCCAAAATGTCTCCCACGAATGGCATCCTTCAATGGCTCAAACAGGTGAAAGTCCGAAGGAGCTAGGCCAGGACTATAGGGTGGATGGGGTTAGACTGTCCAACCCTGTTTTGTGATGTGTTCCAACGTCCTCAAACTTGTGAGAGGGCGTGCGTTATCATGTTGAAGCAAACAATCACATGGGTTGTCATGGCGACCAAGTTGCTGGAAACGCTCGCTGCCTCAGAATTAATGGTGATGTCTCTCAGCATCACGTTAATGAGTATGACACCATGACAGTCCCCAAACACAGTGGTTGTGACATTACCGGCGTAAGCAGTTGCATTGAATTGTCTCTTCTGTGGAGATTCAGAATGGCGTCATTCCATCGATTGACGTTTTGTTTAGCCCGAAGGCTAAAAATGGTGAAACCAGGTTTCATCATCTGTCACAATCCGGGACAAGAAGACTTCCCCCTCAGCTTCAAAACGTAGCAATTCAGAAGAAAAGTTTTTCCTGAGACTTCCGGAAGTCTTCCTCCGTGAGACGGCGCGGAACCCACCGTGAACACTTTTGTGCGCAATCAAGAGTACTGATGATTACACCCACACTTCCTTCGCTGATTGACAGACCTCGCGCCAGCTACCGCCTTGGTCCTCGCGCTTGAGCACATCAGTACGTCAGCACACTGAGGACATCAGCACGCTGCACCTTGCTACGGCCGTGGGTGGCCTCCCCGATCGCTGCAAATTTTCGAGCTCTGCTGAACCTCTTTCACATGCCCTCACCCTCTGCGCCCAGCAACTAACCGTACTTCTGTCGACTGCTGATTCTCCATAAACTGCACATAAACGTTTGTGAATGTTTCCAACCGTTTCTTGCCCCGCAGTGAGAAATCGAATGACGACACGCTACTTATAACGTACATCACCTACACACGCCATGTTGAACCATTGCTGCAATTGCGCTGTCTGTCGGAAGACACGGAAACTTCGCGCGCGCACTCTGAAAACTTCAACGAATACAAAGTTTCGCATTCGTTGGGGGCTGAGAAAAAAATGCGGTGCATTACTTTCTGGTCCACCCTCATAAAACAATAATTTAAAAAGGAAATAACATCAAACACAAGTAAAAACACTTTTTATAAATAAATAGATGTACAGAAAATGTGACTTATGTAATTAAAATTTGAAGCGTACCACAAAAAGTCACAAGAAACAAAGTTTCACCATTGGAAAAGAATGGGTTGTGACATTGTAGATTAGACTATTGGTTTGACAATGTTTCTGATTTTCACTACCTGGGAAATTAGGTATTATCGACCCTCAAAGGAAACTTTGAGAACGGCTAACGCATCAGATTTAGAAATACGTTCCCAATCGAAGACGCTGAGAACTATCCGTGTTGAAAGGTATCGTTTGATTTCAACATTTTACCGCGACTTCAAAATAGCAACAATAAAGGATTTCTTATAAAAAAACAGCTCGAAATATCAACAACTAAATTATCAACAGCACCAAATATCAAACAAAACTTTCTAGCAGTGCGTACTTTAGATAAAAGTGATTTCAGCTGAGATTAAAAAGACATGACCAGCTAAATTTACCGTTTTGTTTCACTTGATTTTCAAAATTGTAAAAACTATGTATTCCTTTTGCTGTAACACATATGTTATAAACTGAAGAACGTGTAAAAAATACTTAGCTTAGATTGGAAATACGTAACCCATCAAATAAACAAAATTGTAAGAAATGAAAAACAAGAAACAATAGGCAGTTATTGAGTAGTAGCTTCTAGAAAGCATGAAAGAAAACGCCAAGCGCTGTTCTCAATGAAGCGGAATGCGCATCAAGGCACCTGAGTTCCAAGAAAGGCAGTGGCCCGCCCAGCGCCGCCCGGTCGCCGGCGGCCGCCCCCAGGAGCAGCACATGCGCCCTCCGACCCTCGCAGCCCCGAACCTCCCGCACTCGGCGCCCGCGCGCGCGCTCCGCCCCGCCGCGCCGGTCCAAGACGACTGCGTCCTTCGGCGGCGGCCGATTCCGCAACCACCCGCCACCGCCGCCACCGTGGCCGGGCGGTTAGGCCAGCCGCCATAAAGCCATAAACTATTTCGCGAGGCCTCCATGGGGAGGCTGCGGTGGAGACGGCGGCAGAAGAAAGCGGTGGGCAATGATATTAAGGGTGGAGCAATGCGAATGTGGAAAGGGTTGTCCAAGGGGATGGGCATAATTCTAGGTACAGTCGTATGCATTGGAAAGATGTCCGGAACATGGGACGATTACATTGCGGATGAGGCGATGCAGTGGAGATGGCGATGGACTCGCGGCACGGCGGGGACGGTGACAATAGCGGTGGTGGCAGCGGAGGCGGTGACGACGGCGATTCGCAAGCGGACAAACACGCCGGTCAACAACGCGAACTCGCGTCTGGGTTCATCGTCCCGGGCCTGCGCGGCGCGGGGCGGGGCGGGGCGGGGAGGGGGGCCCGGGGGCAGTAGCGGTGCGCAGGGCGCCGGCGGGCGTGCAGGCGCGTGTATGCCAGCGCACGCCCTCTGCGCGCGCCCACTCGCGAGCGGCGTGCCGCAGTTCCGGGCGTGAATTCATTGCCGGCGGGATTGCGGAATGAGGCCCGGGGCGCGGGGTCGGGAGCGGGGGGCGCGGGGCGCGAGGCACGGGGACGGGGACGGGGAACGGGGCGCGGAACGCGGGGTCAGGGACGGGGAGGGGGGCGGGGGGGGCGGGGGGGAACAGGGGGCTGGTGGCGGGGGGCGGAGGCGGGGGGCGGAGGCAGGGACAGGGGACAGGGGGACAGGGGACGGGGGGACGGGGACAGGGGGACAGGGGACGGGGACGGGGACGGGGGGACGGGGGACGGGGGACGGGGGCGTGGTGCGCGGGGACGGGGGCGGGGGGTGTGGGGCGGGGGCGGGAGGCGCGGGGGCGGGGCTCGGGGATGGGAGCGGGGGGCGTGAGGCGCGGGGCGCTGGACTCGGTACTCGGGACCGCGGGTAGGAGGGGGCAGGTGGCACGGGCGAGAGCGATCTTTTTGTCATGTAGAAAGGGGAGACAGGTGCCACACAAGGTTGGGGCGATAACCTCGTTGTTCGAGATCGGAAATGCCATTGTCTGCGGAATGATGGTTGCTTCTTTGTGTAGTACGGGAAATTGTGAACGAGGATAAATGAGGTTTGCTTCTTTGCAAATTCACACGCTTCTCTTTCTCAGCTCACAGCTCAGAACAATGAGAGGTAGAATGGCGCGTTTAGGAAACAAATCCTTGAAATTGAAATAATACATTAACACAAATAATATTTCATAGTATAATATAGAAGTTTTTAAATTTTATGTTTTTAAGTTTTTAAAATTTGTTTTTAAAAACAACTGTTCTTTGATTCAGGAAGATTCCGTTCGACTCTAACGAACGAGAAACTCGTGGACGTAGGTCGGGTGTACAGCATAGCGACATCCGACAAAGGAAAGAATATGATGATAGCGGACGTGCTGTGTTGCGGCAGTGAAGAAGCAATGTTACAGAATATGCAATAGCGGGGAAGGGAGGATACTGGAAGCTCAACTGTAATAAAAATATGTTTATTACAGTTAGTTACAATAGGAATAATATGTTGAAAAGGGTTCAATACGAACCCAGTTTAAGACAAAGGGAATAGACAGTGAAGGCACTTTTGGTGTTGCAGTGAATTCTTTCGAAAGTTCATGTGACTGAGGCCCTGAGACTGGCTGATTGGAAGAAAAGGCCGAAGTCTCAATAGCCGTGGAGGAATGCCGGCTGACCTTAAAAGTCCTGAAAGTACTGAGCAAGAGCTGCAAGTGAAAGATTTCCAAGAAATGCGGAGTGATAAAGCGATGGTAACATGGGAGACTATGTACCTTACTTGTAAGAGCATAATGGATCATGGCTTAGGATGGAACATAATACAGGAGAAATGATTTGCATGGGGTTCGAACTGCACATTTGAGAAGGGTGCAAATGATGAGGTATACGTGTGCCCGAAAGAATAAAAGTTCTGAAACGTTGAGTGAAGTGGGTAGCGGAGAAAAATAGGCTTCGCGTCAGTGATTCCGAACAGGCAACGAATAGGATTTAAAAAAGAGAGGTAGCAAGAATAGCAACAACGTACGAAACCAGCGGATAAGGCAGGAACGGAGAACAGCGCTAGGGACAGGCTAGGACAACAGCAAGTGGCAGCGTTGGGGGCCTAATTGATTGATTGATTGATTGATTGATTTTTTCGTGTTTCCAGGCGCGTCAACTGCTTTGGTCATTAGTCCCGTTAGTGTAGCGCATGTTTTTTCTCGGGAGATGGCGGTGATCTTCCCCCGCTGGATGGCGAGATCTGGCGCCGACCTACCGTCGGCTAGTGGGGTTTCCCCCTAACCAGGACTCTCCCACCAGCGGGGCACCGCCCCAGCCGGGTCAAGCTCCAAGCTTTGGGGGCCGTCGGTCGAAGTAGCAAGACGGAGCAGCGCCCCATGCATGGACCGGCGTGTCCCCTTGGGCCGCTGGACGAAGGTGCCGGGGGGGGGGTGCGGGAGCGCGATGAGCCCTGCACGCGTGATGAGCCGCCGGTCGCGTGGTGGCGCAGGTCGCCCGCCGTCACGGAAGGCCGCACGCGAGGCACGCCACTCGGAAGCTGCTTTGTTGACAAACAGGCTGCGATTCCGTGGCGGGGCGGCTGACACGCGCCGCCGACGCGTTGGGTGGCGCGACCTTACAAATTGGAAGTCGATGAGGACACAGTCAATAGCAAATCTATTGGCGGGAAGAGAACTGGAGCGAGGATTGATACGAGTGCCAGTGGGGGCAACTCATCTTATTTGTAAACACGGCATTCCATTATCGCTGCCTTTGCTATTGAATGCTCTGGCTGCTTCTCTCATTCAGACCGCAGTACATCCAGACGACAATGAATAACTTTTATTAGATAGATAATCACAACTCAATACATTCACAACTTACCTATTTTTCACAGCACATTAATAAAACAATGCACACCAACGAATTTTAGTACACTATTCATTTTCCCACAAAACCGCACATTGTTCTCTTCCACAGATAATAATTTGGGGTTAAAACGAAAGTGGAAATCACCTGTAACAGAATCGGCAACGATTTTCGAGAAAGTTTGATTTAATTTCCATGACACGATGTTCGTGATAAAATTAAAAAGAAACTTTCAAATGTGTGTGTTCGGCGGAAGCTCGCAAACACTTTACGTATGCAAAAAGCTGCTTCGCAAGGCAATGACAAGGCGTAGTAAAAGAGCAGCGTCCCTGTGCTAAATGTACAGGCACCGACGCTGAAAACTCGCAGACAAGCGCGTACGGCTTTGGCTGTTCTATTGCCTCGCTCCTTACAAAAAGAGGTTTCCGAGTCCTTGACCCTATACCTTCTTTTCAGACTAATCTTTATTTTGCTTTACAGTATTTGCAATATTCAAGGATCTTAGGCATACTAGAAATACAGCCAGACATGTAATTACTGTACATAAAACACCGTCGGATAGTGAAAGTACATTTGCTTATATTTATTATTCCTTCTACAAAAAAGGAGAAATGAAAAAGAAGAAATAACATATGACTCTTCGAAAAAATCAAAAGATGCATTGTTCTTTTAATCGAATACATTTTGTATGGCAATTTAGTGAGCATTAAACTTAAATAATACACAATCACGAAGCAAACAAGCTCAGAATAGAAATATATAATGAAATAATATTATTACTTCTTTTACGAACCGTTTCACAAAGATTACTTAGTTGTTAATATATTTATATCTATAAAAGTGTCACGATAAAATATTGTTGCAGGTAAAGATTAAATTGACACAATTTACATTGTACCATATGCACCTTCTCTTTGACAGGAAGAATCGGAAAAAATGGACGTAACGATCTTCTTCATAAAAGTCATTACGATTCCTCGCAGACACCTTATTTTCACTCTCAAGCGCTTCCCGTTACAATTCCATAGAGTCGTGCGTATTGTCGTCTCACGCGCTATTTCTTTCCGGCGTCCCTTCTCCACCGACGGAAACCGCCAGACAGAAAGTAACAGACGCAACGGAACGTCCAGAATAACTCGGTCGTAAATATTTCGCAGCCGACGAACCGATCAGCCCCGTTCTCGGAAGCCATTTTCCCCTGCAGCGTACAAACGGCGCAGTTAGCTGGAGAGATGCGGTTGGACGAGTGTGGATGTGAGTCAGCGAGTAGGGACGGGGATGTATAAATCTCGTCCGCTGGCGTGCATTCATGTGGCCTTTCTCTGGGGAGGTGGGGAGCTGATGATGGTAAATACTTAGCGATCAGGAATATGCTCAATGCTGAACGTTTTTTGTAGTTACTAATGATAACGGTATCAATATAATGCGAAGAGACATACTTTTCCTATGTTTTCTATCGTTATTCCTATCCTATGTTATTCCTATTGCAATGCCTGCAATTTTAGATGAAAGCTAGGTCCCAGAAACGGCCACGCCGTGCAAGTCAGAGAAATTAAAGTCTCCCGACCTGAAATGGCGTATTACCAATACTTCTAAATAGTGTTATTCCATTCAAGACAGTGTCGCTAATGAAAATTTTCGAATACGAAAGTTACGTCAGGCTTTCAGAAACTACATCCCCATTCCAGAAACTCGCTTAGATTGTTGCAGACAATATTCACGAACGTGATTAATTGACAGGAAAGCTCTTTGATAAGTCATGATGCCCGATGAACAGGTTTTCCACTAAGATCAGCAACTGCTTGCTGCTGATTAAACATGTAGCAAACAAAACGGCCTTTTCTGTCACAGTTACGGCAGTGAAACGGCACGGGTGCCCAAGAGGCCGGGGGGGGGGATGCAGCTGAGGCAACTTGCCCCAAGCCTCGAGTTAATTGGTGCGGATTGGTTTGTTTTTGTCTTTTCGTGTTTCCGGGCGCGTCAACTGCTTTGGTCATTAGTCCCGTTAGTGTACTGCATGTTTTTTCTCGGGAGATGGCGGTGATCTTCCCCCGCTGGATGGCGAGATCCGGCGCCGACCTACCGTCGGCTAGTGGGGTTTACCCCTCACCAGGACTCTCCCACCAGTGGGGCACCGCCTCAGCCGGGACAAGTTCTAAGCTCCCGACCGGTCTTAATTGGTGTGGAGATTTTTTTCATTTAAAACAAATAAAATATGTTTTTACTAGTATTTACGATCAGGGAGTTTTAAAATACTGCCAAAATGTTGGAAATCAATTTAATTTGACAAATCACCAGGATATATCAATAACGGAAATCTAAATTTTCCCCTCGATTTAAAATGAAATTTTAATTACAATCTTCATTAATAAATAATGTATGTTTAAATAATCTATGTTTATTAGAAACAAAGAAAACAACCACAACATTACTTCAGTGTACGAAACAAATGAATTTTTTTCTAAAGGTCATTTCCGTTGGGTCGTTGCGTCTTCATGCCCTTTAGAAAGCCACACACGTTCGGGCACTGTAGTCGATCGTCGGGGCCATAGCCCTCGTGCAAAGCTTACGAGAACGAAACCCATCGGGCCCTGTATCCTGGAGGTCTGTGCGCGTAGCCCTGTTTCCAGCACGGCCCACTGAAGGTCTCGTGGCGTCGCGCTCTCACCTCGTCAATTGCAACCCTCGCCCGAACTAATGAGAGCAACCGTTGGGGAGGGGTACAATTAACCAAACAAGCTGGTGAGAAAAAAAAAGAAAGAAAAAAAGACGCGTTAAAACCCGACAGGCAAAACGGCGTATATGGGCGCCTTGGGGAAACAGTTCAAAACGAGACGTGCAAACACGGCCGGATAAAACTAGCTCGTAACCCTAGCGACGTGATCCCCCTTTCGGCGGTGCTAGAGAGATGCGGCGGCCGCGCCTGCCGGAGAAGCTGGTCTGGTCTGGTCTGGGCTGGGCTGGGCGGGGTTGTAAATGCCTGCCGCGAGGGCGGCGCCAGGGACCAGCCCGTCTTCGCCGTGCCGCGCCGCGCCTCGGCCCTCGCTGGGCCGGTTTCCTACGCAGGTGCTGCGCTCCCGGGCGAAGTATTGTTGAAAGCGATTTCACGTCATGGCTTCGCTACATCACTGCCATCAAGACACACAGGAGCGTTGCTTTCCTTTGAGACTAATTACCCAGACTGCAGTTTGCGACTTCAACGAAAAGGAAAAATAAATTAGGGCTCCCACATTCCAGCATCAGTCTTGAAAATAATGGAAACGAATTAGATTATGATATTTTCCCCCTGTCGCTTATGAAATGAATTTAAATTATTTATTTAATTAAAATGAGAGCGGTAAATATCAATTACCAACAGATATACACGTGCTATAGAGAACTGAAAACACATTGTGTCAACAATCAACATTCTAATCATTTCATAAAGCATAATTTTTGAATTGACAAATCTTCAAAACCGAAAATAACCAACGTATTTACAGGACAGGTTGAAATGAAATAAATTAAATTTCAAAACTTTCAAATAAACAAAATTACCTTTCAAAACTATGATCAAAGTTTCGAAATCGAAGGTAAATATGATACTTAAAACTTAACTGATTCTATTACTTTTACACATTCTGACCAGTTATCAGTACCAATATGCTTATTTTATATCAACTACCTCTTCATGTGATTTACACAAGTTATTTTTTTCAATTAAGAGATAACGTTTGACGAGTATATGATGATAAAAAAGTATTTTAAAATCAATCATCTCAGGGAAAATAATTGTGACACTTTCGTCGTACATTCAGTTGTAGTAATGACCGAATTCCAACGTAGATACCGTACGATGTTTTCAGGTGTTGTTTTTTCTGACCACCAAGCAAACACCGGGACTGTTTCTTAGATAACGGTCCACGACCCTGCACGTAATCTATTTCCCCGCTACTGTTGCCCGGTCCAGAGATGACAAGAGACGGAATGCCCTCGCTCTTTTACCGAGTATAATAAACCCAGGAACTGTTACACTTGCATGCACAAGAGGAACTAAATATTTGTTAAACGTCACAATTGTAATATGAACAATAATTTTCTTGTGAACGGAATAAATTATTGTTTGCGACTGTTTTGTCCAGTTCACGCACTGCCTTTACATTCCTTCCTAGTCGCTTTAAAAACGAAACCTGATGGCCCAGCCTACCAGACTTCTTCACAACAAGACTAACTAGCTTCCTTTGGCTCGTTTCTCGAGTGAGTCACTCATACGGGCAATGAACTACAAGTAGAATGGCTTGAAATGCAAGACAACTAACCTTCGCACGTAGGGTATTCTTGATAGTTGAACAGGTAACAAGCCAAGGAGACTGATAAGATGAGAGTTGATAATTCAGACATAAACACTTACAAACTCGTAACAAAGGTGATGTTGAAGAGTACTCAACATTCCCTGTGCAACCTTCAAGAGTGTCTGTTATAAAGTATCATTTCTGGTTCGCACCAAGCAACAAGGAATCACAGTCTTCAATATTCACGCACTTGGTTTCAGTCCACAGATAAATGTTCACTTCAATAATGAAAGTTCACAATGAAAAGCACTTCAACATCGATTCTTAATGCCCATCGCAAGAGAAAGTATGCGATCCATCAATGTCACTATACATCACCACACAATCATCTCTTCATATGTATGTCACAGGTGCTGTAACTGAGAATGCCGAGCCACACAATAAACAACAACACTCTCTTGGTAAACACGGAAGAAATTGCTCCATGCCAGCCTATATTGATAAGACAACAGTCTGTAAATAGTGGAGAACAAGTACTTGTAACTTGAGTCGACTCGCTTCGACACTGACAGCGCTGCAAAAATGAAGTCTGCAGAGTACGGAAAGGGGGCAGCTTCACGGCCAGTGGAGAGCCAGCGAATCGCTCAAAGGGGTCGACGAAAAAAAGGAGCGCGGAGCGTTCGCGGTCGAGCGAACAGGTGGCGGCGGCGGCGGTGACAGGACGGGGGCAGCGGCGGCGGCAGTGGTAGTGGCGGCAGCGGGGCGGAGGCGGTGGCGATGGTAGTGGCGCCGGCGTGTGCGGGTGCGTGGGCGGCGGCGTGGGCGTGGGCGGCGGCGGCGGGGGCAGCGACGGGGGCGGCGGCGGGAGCGGCGGCGGGAGCGGCGGGGGCGGCGGGGGCGGCGGGGGCGGCGGGGGCGGCGGGGGCGGCGGGGGCGGCGGGGGCGGCGGGGGCGGCGGGGGCGGCGGGGCGGCGGGGGCGGCGTGGGCGGCGGGGCGGCGTGGGCGGCGTGGGCGGCGTGGGCGGCGTGGGCGGCGTGGGCGGCGTGGGCGGCGTGGGCGGCGTGGGCGGCGTGGGCGGCGTGGGCGGTGAGACTCCCCGGCGCGCGTTCATGCGAGCGCGAAGAAATCGCAGGTCTCACAAGGGACGCACGCATGGAGAAGTCACTAGTTAGGGAAAGAGATAGAATATCGGCAAGCAGGAACAGAGTAGTAGTAATTACGGAATTGGAAATTAACAAACCATAAGCATAAAGGGTAACGAATGACCCATGTATTCTGGTAGAAGCAACGTTCTACATATGAGGGATGACGAGGCAATGGGACGTCGGGAGCAACCTACGGAACTACGATACAACGGGTCTGTTGCACGGAGCTCTACGTAACTGCTAGTACAGTTCTAAACGGTGGCAAGGAATAGCTACAGACATTACCTTTAAGTTACGCTTAGAAGGAAATGCTTGTGATCCTGTCCTGTGATTTCCGCGTGGTAATTACTTTTTAAATACTCTTTACTATCAAAGCGCCGTCTACGAGGCGGTGTGTGCGGACGTTGGAGGGGGGCGGGGCGAGGTGAACGCGGCGAGGAGAAGGGCGCTAGCGCCGCCTCCGCCTCCGCTCCCGCCGCCGTCGCCGATGCCGTCGCCACCGCCAAAGTCTTCGGGTGCGGGAGCTCGGGTTGACGAGCAGAGAAAGCGGACAATTTGCAGGCGGGCGGTCGCAGCACTCGGTGCATCGGCGGCGGGGAGGGGGGCTGCACCCATTCGCCCTCAGTCGCTGCCTGGGACGCGTGCAGGTTTTCCTCTCAGCCCGCCTGCTCCATCATTCGCTCTGATGGACATGCCCGAGGGCTCCTCGGCGTAGGTTTCGTAGCCCCACAAATTGATTGGTCGTTTCAACCTATCTTCGCACGTTTGCCAACTTTCCCCCAGCGTCGAGGTTGTACGTTGTACGCATAGCGTTATCATCCATTTTTACTTTTTCGTGCTTAAGAAGGAACTTCTTAAGAAGAGAGAGTTATGTAATGCTGCGCGAAAAACGGCGAATTTATGACAGAAAAACTTTATTACGGGGCCCCAGTAATGAAAAAGTGGATAAATCTAGTTGTTAAATTTAGAAAACAAAATCTTCTAATACGCGGTGTATCCAGAATTCATGTTTTATGGGTCCTTGGTACCGAAAAATCGATTGACGGCAAAATGCCTGTCCGTCTGTTCGTCCGTCCATCTGTGAATAACGCTATCGGTTAAACCGAACAACCGATTTTCTCCAAAACTGAAATACTTGGGTCGATCTGGCTCCTGAAATTAGAAATTGATATTATAACTACTTTACATGACGCCCCTGAGATATTTTCAAAATTAAAAAAAAAGGCTCCATCGATTTTGATTAAACTTTGTTGTTGGATAGTCTGAAGGACGTTTAAAAGAATGGCGTAGGTCTCATGTTGGTTGAAAACTCTGATTTTTCGAAAATTGAAAAAATTCAAACATTTTTACGCATCTTCCTACAACTACAATTATGAAGATACAATTTTTTAATTAAATATTTTCATCTAAAACAGATCTTCAAGTAAGATCAAATTGACTTTTACGAAAATATGAGTATTTTTTTAGTAATTTGGCGACAAAAATTGTTGATCGCTCCCAATTTACTGCACTTCCGAAACGTAAATTGAATAGCAATGCTAAGCATTTGGAAGTTGTTATAATGAAGTTAGAATTTGTATATTATTTTATATTTCTTTGTTTATTCTTCAAGATTTTGTTATAAGTTTTAAAATGATTCTTTTAAAAATTATTTAAAACCTATTTAAATTGCGTTCTTTAATTGAGTTAAAAGTGAAAAGGAATAGATGATTTCGCTTTACATGTCGGAATAGAGAGTTATGAATGTAAAAACCGAGTAATTTCGATGAATATAAAAATATATTTAATTATTATATTTTTCTATGTATTTTCTGTTTCTGTTTAGCGGTATCAACAATGCTAATTGGCAAAATGTGTATGCCATACGAATTAGCGGTCATTGTTGCTTGTAACCCATTGGTGTGACACCGCAGTGATAACAGGTGATAATGACTGCTGCCTTTCCTTTCGCATTAATATAAACTAATAGTTCAATTAAGGCTAAAGTACGCATCGTGCATCGTTGGCATTCGCGTAATTTTTCCTCGTTGGCGTAAATTCACGTACTTTTCGCTCAATTTTGCTTGAAAATACGGGCGAAAAAATGCTGCTGAAAATACTGTTCTAGCTCCACTAGTTTAAATATAAAATGAGCACTTGACGCGCAGAAAGAGTTCCTCGCATTGTAAGAGAAAACGGAGTAAGATGATAAAGTCATGACTGGGATGGCATTTTTGGGATTAAATGTTTATGTGACATAAATTTACGAATATAAATTTAATTTGCTAGAAACTCGATTATGGTATAAGTGAATCCCCTCAATTCAAACTTTGATCCTACGAAGTTAGGCATTATCACAAAGGAAGTCACGGACGTTGCTTTGTAGCTGACTAATGCATAAGGAAATTGCAATATTAACATAATAGTTTCTTCTAATCTCCTTCCAAAGGTAAATATAATGTTTGGACTTTTCATGCCTTTAGATCCATTCTTTACGTTATCTGGAAATTTCTGTATTGCAAAACAGTTTCCAATATCGTGATGCGAAACATCAGTAAATTTTCTGCATACTTTCATGTTGAGCAAAATTATCCCGACGGCACTGGACACTTGTCCCGTTGCAACTGGAGAAAAAATATTATCAGTAACTCTCTCATTCTCTCTGAATGAGTAGGATGGGGATTCCCCTGCAAATATCTGTAACATGTGGCGCAATTATTCACGGCTGAAACGAATGACCGGTTTTATTATCTGCGCGCGTTGTTGTATGATAGTTTTCGTTTGCAACGAAGAGAACTCAATTAAACATGGAAATGAATTCAAGTTAAAAGTACTTTAATAATTTGGAAAGTAAGAATAAATATGTGAAATTCACAAAATCAAATAAACATTTCTAATTCCAAATTTGTATTGTGTACAGTAAAACCTACATATTTATCTAGAGCTAGTATGAATTAAATTTTATGATGGTTGATGTAAAAAACGACTGAAGTAATAGTAAAATTAGTAAACTAAGCATGAATTACACGTACTTGAAAAAAATATTACCAATTTGGAGACAATTTTGAAACTTTTTTCAGATTATCTTGAATAAGCGAAGCGGCTTCAGACAAATAAGAAATGGTCCAAAATAAAAATTAACGAAACATGTCATCATTTAAATATTCTGATTGAGATATTTAAGATACAAATGGAAGAACATATTGATTCCTAGGCGTCGTAATTTTTAAAACAGTAATTTTAAAATAAGTAGTTTGTATTAGTGGGAAACGGCTAAGATGATAATAATTTTACATCAATACATGTAACATATATTTTCAAGGCATAAGAAAATCAATTTACAGTTAATATCTCCATCTTTTGTTTTATATACTTTAAACGAAACAACTGTTTAAATTGTATTTACAATGACCATGAGTGCATAATATAATGAGACATTCCTACCGTAATCGTAAAAAGTTATATATAATTTCTTTCATTTCTTTTTAACAAAAGCGAAATATTTAACATGAAACATAAAATTTTATTCACGTAATAACAAAAGTACTGATCAAGCCGGCGTTTAAATTCATGAGAATTTTGTTCACGTATTTCGAAATAGTTTCACATGCAAATATTTGGCCCCTCCTAAAGACGAGTTTATATTTAATATGCAGCACTTCACAGGATGACGCTAGTGGCTCGCGCGGCGCGGCGCGGCAGTGGGTTTGTTTGCGGCGCAGGTACGTCGTCAGAGAAACGCGAATCCTGGGACGTGCAGCGGCGAGGCCGCGGCGCTCGTGGGGTGGCGAGCGGAGAAAGCTCGCGCGCTTCCCCGCCCCTCTCCGCCCACAGCCCCGCCCCATCGTTAGACAAAACACCCATCTCCTTAGTCTAAGGCTGAACCATCCGTTTAAAAATATATTAACTAATGGTATTTGTAGACTTTGTTAATTTGGTCAGTTTGATTATGATATCAGTTATTTGATTATTATTGTTATTTTTATTGCTACTATTATTGTGCTAAGTACTATTAAATGCGTTCCTGTATTAAATATATAATTATATTCAAAGTAGTATTGTATTGACGGGTGGTGACGTGTTGTGCAGTGTAGTGCAGTATAGAAGTAGAAAGAGAAGTGAATTTCAAATGATGTGAAGTGAAGTGAAAGTGAAGTGAAGTGTAATTAAAAAGTCGTGTAGTATTGCATTTAATAGTTTAAAATAACTGTGCAGGTCAGCCATAAAATGTAGTTAATGCTATTTTTGTTAGCATATTATTATTATTATTATTATTATTATTATTATTATTATTATTATTATTATTATTATTATTATTATTATGTCTTTAAATAATTTAAAGTTAATATTTGTAATATGTAAATTGTAGTGTTCTGCCACCAGGTTGTATATACCTACCTGCAGAAAAATAAATATCTATCTATATATCCCGTCCACCCCTCTCCTATAGATCCTGTCCTCTTCCACCCTGCCCCGACCCTCCCATTCTGACCACTGTGTTGCATGTCTCTGCCTCCGTCCCCGCTCCCGACCGCGTCCATGTTCACGCGACCTCGCTGCCTCCTCACTGGCGGGCCAGCGCCCTCTCCGTCCATCCGCCTCCCATCCCCAGGCCCTTCTCTGGCTGATTCTCCCCTTTCATCACGTCTCCGCTTTCGCTTCCAGCCACGACACTACTCGCTCACCGCCACATCCTCATGTACCGGGTTGCGTGGCGTGCTCTTGACTTCCGCCCCACCTCTACAACGTCCCCTTATTGAAGCAACCATGCAACTTGAAAATGTGCTGTTATTGGGTATCGAACGTAAAACGTCAATCAAATGGCAACTGAATCCTATTAGTCTCAACAAATATCTTTTCACAGGCGTTCCTTATCTGATCTTCAATTAACTATATATTGTCACGTGACTTAAATTACCTGACTCGAAATACAAATAATTAAGTCGTGTTTTCTGGATTCACGTTTGATGTCTATAGTATAACATTGTGTTTATTGCAAATATTGAAAATATTTAGTTCTAACATGACTTCAAATTATGTTGTTTATTGAAGTGTACAATATAGTTTTGATAATTCGCTATCTTCTTGTTCGATTGACAAATTTGTGAATCGAGTTATTTAACTTCCTTATTTTCATATTCTGAAGTTTGTTAAAGTCAGTGTTAAAGTTAAAATATAGTTAAAGATCGACGCGATGCAGTATAGAGACATGGTCATGTTGACATTTATGATATTTCATAGTTGTTCTAAATTCATTAATGGCAGGTGACTTCTAAAATGCAATAAAGTATATGGCCTTCTCTCCTGATAACTATCACATGCAGTGGATTGTTAGTCTGCTGCAGTTACCGGCTTCATTTCCCAAGATCCTTTAATTCTTGCTTGAGCGAGAAAATACAAGCAGACTCCTGCCAACCCTTGAACATCCTCGAACTGAAATGAGAGATCTTAAATAGAACAACACTTTACACGTTGGGTCGGGTCGGGTCGGACATATCAGGTATCATGTTGCAAGAGGTTGCGACAGACAAAATGACATATCTGTGCTTTGTTACAGACCGGTTCAGCCGGTCTTGAAGAATGGAGCTAGAAACCTCCAACTGTATTAACCATTCAGCTTTGACACAGTGAGCGGAGAAGTAATTCAATCTCTTGAGATACAAAATGTCACGATTTTTAAAGCCGACAGTTGGATTTCGCATACCTGGTGTTATACGAATATAATCGAAATATTTTAATGAAAAGAACCTTGTGTACTGTGATTAGTCAGTAATATCATTATCTATGTAATATTATAGTATTTATGACTGATCAATAACTGTTAAAAATTAAGAGATATGTATTAAATAGTGTCCATTAATATTGAGCCAAACGTTTTGATGCCATGAACTGCATGTTAACCAATTTTTATAATTCTACAGCTAAATCTTAACATATAATAACTTTATCATTCTTTGCCTACGATTTGAGGCACAACACCTGCGAGTAGAATTAAGTATCGAGTCTTTTTAGTAAGTGTGGTTTTAAAGCACCTGTAAGCTTCCTATATTTAATTCAGGTTTTTCATTCGAAATTGATGAACTAATAACTACTTTGGCGCAATGAAATCATGGGCGGTAGTGAAGACGAGTAATATGCGAGTCAGTGTAATTTGTACACTAAAGGAATTTAAATCAAAACAGCCAAACAATCAGCAGAACCCATTACGAACGTGAATCTTTGCTAGCTCTTTTGAATGTGGTGCATGAGTGTGTCTCTGTGTCTCATCCTACGCCCTAGTTGGAGAGATCCCATGCAATAGTGTCCAACGTTTGGACGAAGGTTTGCACATCTTTACGGAGTAATGAGGGTTACGTACGTCTGATGGAATATAAATTTAATTTCTGTAATAATAATAATAATAATAATAATAATAATAATAATAATAATAATAATAATAATAATAATAATAATAATAATAATAATAATAATAATAATAATAATAATAATAATAATCATAATAATAATGTCGGGCCAACCTGGATGGCCGAGGTGGTTAAGAGCGAGTACCGACTCAGCGCTTCGGTCCGAAGGGTCGCGGGTTCGAGTCCCGCCTTGGGCAAGGCTGTTTGTCCCTTGACTTTGTGTGTGTTGTCGCGGAGGGCCTCGCGTTCTGCTTACTCCAGATCAGAGGAGCCCGTAAGTGTTTGTCTAGCGTATGGTCGAATATGCGTCCCTTCGGGACGTAAAGGGCAACCGGCTGTCGGCTTGATAAAAGCCCTAGGAAAAAAAATAATGTCGGCCCCAGTGGCCGAGATCGCTAAGGCAGCAGTGTCGTAGTGATCTCGGACCGAAGGGTCACGGGTTCGAGTCCCGCCTAGGGCATGGTTGTATTTGTGTTCGTCCGTGTCTTTGTATGTGTATGCCTATTTCATTATTAGGACTAACACCTAGCCCGATATTCAAGTCTGAGCCCCGGTGCGTATCGCGTGGCCGATTCGCAGGAAAAAAAATAACAATTTCACGGTAAAAATGAAGAAATAGAACAAATGACACGAACTCACATTTAAGATATTTTCTAAGTATTCAGTGTACATTAAATTCCCAGAATCTCCCCGCAATCTGCTCTGCTTTCAATGAACCCAGATGAGCACACGTCGACGTAAAACCACGCCCCAGGGTGGAACGCTGACCTTACGCAACGTGCCTGCCGCCACGCAGCGCGGCGATCGTGCATTGTCCGCGGGAGGGAGTGCGGTCGGAGGGACAGCGAGAGCCTTGCGTACGCAGCGTCCTCGCGCCAGGTGCTGCGGCCGCCCTCGAGGTCGCTCTCCTAATCAACGGGAAACCTACTGAGTAATGAGTGGACCCCGGCCCAAACCAAACGCCTCGGGCCCTCTCTCCGTTTCCCTGAACCCGGCGACTGGAACTCCGAGCAAAACTGACGCTTTATTGCTAGCGGCGCTCTTCTAACGAGACAAAATAGGTGAAACGAGACACACGTGCATTTTCTGTCAGAATGCTGGCAGAACGGACTTTCAAAACGGTTTCGGAAATACCATTTTTCTGTTGAAAGTCGTCTATTGCACGAGAATGCATGTTTAAAAGGTACTTGTAGAGAGTGGAACAACAACTTTCTCTAAATTGTCACTCTCTTATTAATACAATCGACTCTGATCGTATCTAACCTCGTAACCTAAATTCTTCCAGGATATACAACTTGTATCAGTTCATGAATCATCTTATTGAATACCCGAGAAGGATATAATACGTGAGCTAATACGCACTAATTTAACCGATTTGCGCAAGATACGTCCAAATAGGGAAAAAGGCAGTGGGTCAAAACCGGCATGATTTCGTCCTCGGTTGTTTCAGACGAAAGAATTCATTTAATCGCACTAAATGTTCAGATATGAATGGAAAACCTCCTTCTCAACTACCCATCGGACAGTTTACGACATCCTATTCAGCAGAATATGTTTCCCCAGGCGACGCCGCATGCTCAAGTGCTCCTGCCAATGCACGTCGCGTTCGGCCTTGAGCGTTCGCTCCCGTGAGTTATCCACGGGCTGCTGGAGGTGACCCCGGTGCCCTCTTCATCTGGGGGCACTTGTCGCTTTCGTAAGCTAGTGGGGGGATGGTGAAGTGGCTTTGAGGAGCGATGCGACAAATGTACGAACCGGCATGCGCATTTGCACCGATGGCGAATATGCGCAAGTCAATGTGCAGCGTTAGGATTAATACTCAGATTACAAGCATACACAAATTAAAATCAGGTGATGAATTTGAAGGAAAAATACAAGTACCTCGACCTTTGGAACTGACAAAGTTCCAACTTACATTTCAGTCGTTTCGAGTCAATTCACATTAAAGTTTCATCTTTCCATCTACAGTCGTGGTTTTTAAACTATTTGTACACAGACTGCAGCAAACGTATGTTTTACTTGTACATACGTCAGATAGAACCTCATCACACCAATCCATTTTTTTTTGATTTTGTCAGTTCGAACCAAGTCATTCCGAAGGGTCGATATAACGTCCATCCCCAAACTAAGAATTCAATGCGCAGATGTAGGAGATGTCAGTTCTGAATCATTATCATATTTCATCAGAGGCGCATCCGAGATTGTTCTCGGGCGGAGGGTTGCAGTGTAATGTCCATCCAACTTAATGGTTTCTTATGAAGAATGTTTCATTTATGACTTTCGTTAATAAAGAAAAATAATTAAGAGCTATATTTTGAAATATATATTATGAAATATCAATAAACATTTGGCGGTGGATGGATGGTGGAAGCCCCATAAATTCCCCTTCCGTGTACCACTCTGTAATATTTATTAAGGTAACAACAAAGTCATGAGTTTTCTGTACAACTGAGCCATAAACGATTTAGTGCAAGTCATGATTAGGTTTTTACAAGGATGGTTAATTCAGTATATTTCCCTACAGGATTGTTATGATCGCACAAAAGTGAAACCCCGTTCTTTTAACTTTGGGACATTCATAGTGAAGTCCAGAATTCGACGAAACTTTTTCAGGTGATGGAGAGTGTGTCTTATAATATATCTCCCGCGGAACACGACCTTAGAACTTTCCACATAATGAGATTTTCACTCATTTGACCGCTTTAACAGACTTGTAGACTTTGATTAACATTTCGACGAGAACGCGTTCAGAAAAGATTGCAAGCTTTTTTCCTTCTTCAGGGTACTAATGATGGGTTACATAAGATGACCGAGACGACATTAATTAATTTAATAAGTTGATTAATGAAGTCACCCACTGGTTGAAAGTTGGTTATGCCCCATACTTTTTATTTCATCATTTTTATTATGAATCAAACTCCGGATAATTTGATAATCAGATAATAGAATCTCGAAAGAATTTGCTTGCATGTATTCTTTTTAAATCAACCAAAAAATTAACATTGGTGATGCTGAATTTATTCCACGAACTTCAACATAATTTACTCTTCAACATAATTAGACACAGGCAACAACACTCTTCAACATAATTAGACAGAATTTAGGATTCACCTTTTGATATACTATTTTCTTTATTATATTAATTGTTCAAATAATGAACATTTTCCGTAGAATCATGTTCTAATGTACGAGTTGATAAAGTTATGTTGGGGATAGATTACATCTTATGACTGAACACAAATAATAATTAATGGTCGTGATTACAATTTTTTATTGATAAAAATATAATTTTATTAGTTCGATACAAACACACTTTCCCAGCATTTATCGAATAAATTACGAAATTCAAATAAAACCCAATAATGCCATTTAAACAAAATCAGAATTTCGAAAAAACAACACCTTCCTACTTATAATGCTTAATCGAGATATTTTCCACTTGGTCAAGGCAATTAGGCTTATCGAATGAGACGTTCGGCTCAACGAAGCGTGTTATCATTTTCGTGACTCAGATAGCGTTTCGAGTCTTTCGAGCTCTTAAGAATATTCATCCTTTAAAGGTCATGGAAAAATTGTCTTTACTGCCTTGCGCACGAATGTTGTGATAAAATCAGCGATAATACACTTAATGTAAATTAAGTCACGAAGAATCGATAAAAGTTTTGCACAAAAGCTCTTGATGACACATACGTGACTGGACTGATCTGTATAGTTTTAAACGATACATCTTTCAAAATACTGATGAAAGCAAAACATACACACATCCTCTATTTATTCCGCTGGATACATTACATTTATTTGAACTGCAATTGGGTACGACCCGGTGGCAGTTAAATAACAATAATTACAATAATAATAACAATATTAATAATAATAACAATAATAATAAAGGAGTACAGTAAAAGCCGAACATGCAATAATCATATCAGTACTCGATTTCCAGAAGCTATATTATTATTCATCAATATGATTACCCTTCCTTATAACCTCATATTAAATAGAATATGCAACAGGCATGAACTATCCGAGGTATCACACACGGTGCGTAAACATAGTGTATTATGAACATAAGTCACAAAAAATATTAATGCTGTACGTGTAATACGGCAATATTGAATGCTATCATCCGCGGGATAAATTCCAGAATTCCCACACACAACACAACTCCATTTGTTCAGCGCTCGTGTCGCGCATTTACACAAGCAGAGATAGGCAAACAGTGAACACCGGATCAGCCGGAGATTAAAAACCAACAGAGCGGAACTAAAAAACGGCAACTGCTATCAGTCTCCGCAAAAAATAATAAAAGCAAATGCACGCACATTTATTGCGATCCGGTCGATAGAGCTGTCACCCGAAGCGGAACCAAGGCTGAGGCGTAGTTTCGCGCACTGCTTGGCATGACAGGTCAGGGCGACGCCGCGCCGAGCGGTATTCAATTGCTATTGAGACCACCAGGGCTGCCCGACGCCAGAAAGAGGTGGCACAAAGGAGCGACCCAAGTGTTAAGGAAATAACACGGAAACAAAGGCGGAATAGAGGGAGTAGAAAGCGTGCACGGACAGAAACAACGGACGTGTGAAATTGGAATTGATGGCTAATATTGACACGAAAAGTTGGTTTAACCAAGGAAATACAGTTGATATCGTACATTCGAAAAATTGCGGACGTGTGAAATTCGACATCGAGAATGAAAAACGTGTGTTAAGCGTGTGGAAGATTGAATCTTGTTCAAAATATTTGAAAAAAATTCTTATTACGTTTACATTGGACCGGGAGCGGTCGTTCAATGCATCAACTGATGTCACTGCAGCGCCTCTAACCGGGAGGTCCTAGGTTCGAGTCCTGACGGCGGTAGGATTTTCGACACTAGCTTTTTAGCTAGGTCGAATTCAGTCGTTGTCTGGAGGAGAATTCTAGCGGCCGGCTGCTCTGATCGGTATTTTTAGGTGGTTTCTCCGATCAACATCAGGCGAATGCCGGAGCAGTACCCTAACAAACGGGCCACAGACAGCGCGCGATATTCCCTTCCTCTTCCTTATCCTGTCCTCTCCCCTTACACACACACACACACACACACACACTTACACTAACATGTACTACACTTACACATATTCCGGGAGACCGGTCGGGAGCTTAGAGCTTGTCCCGGCTGGAGCGGTGCCCCGCTGGTGGGAGAGTCCTGGTTAGGGGGAAACCCCAGTAGTCGACGGTAGGTCGGCGCCGGATCTCGCCTTTCAGCGGGAGAAGATCACCGCCATCTCCAGAGGATAAATATGCACTACAATTACGAGACTAATGACCTAAGTTGTTGACGCGCCCGGAATTACTAACCAGGTTCACATTTATTACGCCGTACATATTACAAAACATACCAGGAATTGCAAGCAATAATTTACGATTTCTCGGGGATATTTGTTCACTAGAATTTATTTTATATTTTCGCTGAAAATTGCACTTTCCTGGAATAAAATGAAAGTTTGTGGTTCTTTCATATTTCCCAAATAAAAAGTTCCTCTTTAACAGAAATCTGATGGAACAGAATTTTCTCCAGAGGATTTTTTAATGATAAATATGAGTATATAAGACATTACTTTGAGTAGATTCTTGGTAAGAACGATGTAATTATTCTTTTGCTGGAGGTGGAAACCGCTGCAGCTGGGACAATCTCTAAGCTCCTGACCGGTCTCCCGGACCATGTGGTAGTGTAGTGCATGTTAGTGTAAGTATGTGTAAGGAGTGTATGTGTAAGGACAAGAAAGGAGAAGGAGAGGCACTGCAGTGGCATCTGTTAGTGCACTGAGCTAGCTCTCCCGGTTTTTGCTACAAGCAACACTACACAATATCGTCCTTCTTGCGAGAGGAAATACTGGTCACGTTCCACAAAAACAATTGTTTTCATAAATAATTCTCTAGTTTCTGGAACGGAAACACTATCAATAAAATGACGTCTACAACACAGTCACGAGAGTCACTTCTCTGGATTCACTTAAAATAATTCATGCTGCAAGTAACCATCGATTCAATGAAAAATTATCCGAAGGTGTCCTCACAGGAAGAAGAGAAGAAAGCTTTTAAATTTTACGATTTCCACCTCATTTTTTTCTTATTTTCTTAGGCTGTGCAATTACGGAACTCAATGAGATAGTGACAGAATGATGAGAATATTATAATACGGGGTACATAAAAAGGTTCACCAATGTTTTTGCGTACCAGAGTACTGCATATACAATTTAAAATCTGTACGATTGCATCTGTCCTTTGATATACATTTGTAGTTGCATTAATATTTTTGAATGTTAGGATTGTCTCTAATAGAAAGATTAATTTCAATAGTGTACAATACTGCAAATGAAATATTCATCAAATCTTTTTGTGATGTATCAGAAATTAGCTGATGTGAACGGAGTGTTCTCTTTGAATCGAAGTACAATTACCAATGGAATTAAAATGTTCGCTCCATTGTCCACGTGTAAACAAACAACCCCAGAAACAGCGTCTCATGCGGTATTGAATTTCCGCGCGGAGCCCTCGAGCGATTTCTTTCCACGTCCGATCGTGACGCAGCCGAATGCAATGTCTCCCGTGCTTCTCACGCACACTTTCGCCGATTGCCTTTGCTCGGTGAGGCAATCGGGGGGTCAGCATGACCCTTGGGGACGCGGAGGTCTGATTAAATAAAACCCATTCGTCATCCCTGCCTGCCGAATCTTCCAGAGGCCGCTTCGGTTCGCTTCGCTTTGCGAGAGAACCTTCGGCGGCCGCCGCCGCCGTCTTCGTCGTCGGTGGCGACGGCGTCGGCGTGGTAACTTAACGCGATCGATTGCCCGTCAAGGCGACGCGCGACGGGGACGCAGTAGCTGCCGCCGCCGCCGCCGTCGCCGTCGGGGAAAGACCACGTGACAGCGGCACGACGCCCTCAATTGCCGTGGTGCTACTCCGCCGCTGAAAAAAAAATGCTTCAGCGCGAGACGACAAATAGAAGAGAACTGCGGCGCCGCGGCGGTTTCCACGGTGGCGGAGGTGGTTGTAGGAAGAATGATGGTAGAGTGAATACTGATTTTGATAGTGGGGGTGGTGGTAGCGGAGATCATTAGTTTGATGACGACGTTGGTAAGTGGTGATTGGTGAGTCATTGAGAAATGGTGCAAGCCTACACAAAGAACAGAAAGTAGGCATTTCTCTTTCATTCTTGAATCATCATTCCAAACGCCATGAAGTGTACGTTTTGATGTTAAAGCAAAAGTTTGCATACACAAAGAGTTTGACTTTGTAGCCACAAAGCTGTCGGTCTTCCGAGCGATGCCCGAACTGTCTACATTGAATATCGTTATAGTTCAGTTATAGCCTTACGCTACAGAGAGTTAATATGTCAAAAATGTTTGAAACATACACACTAAATATTTTTATTAGATTTATAGAGTATGCTTTATTGGATCAGCTGACGTGAATATTATTTGGCTTCATTCATATTAACACTCTTTGCGATACTACTTCTTTTGACCCGGCCCTTCAGAAGGATCAATCCATTAAAATAATTTGCAAAAGATACTTTCGCTCGAGAAAATAAATTGGTAGTAGTGTAGTCGTATATTTCGATAGATAATTTCATATTTCCGAGCCCATCAACTGCTATGGTCATTAGTCCCGTTAGTGAAGTGTATTTTAACACGGAAGGTGGCGGTGTTCTTCCCTAGCTGGATGAGGACATCCGGCGCCGAGTTTCCCTCTTCCAAGTATCACACCAGCGGGTCACCGCCCCAGCAGGGACAATATCTTTGCCCCCGACTGCTCTCCCGGCATGTGTTGTAGTGCAGTGCTTGTAAGTGTATGTAAGGAGTATATAGGACAAAGAAGAGCAAGGAAAGTTCACGTAGTTCATACCCCGTTTCTTACGGTACTGCTCCGGCATTCCCGACATGCTGATCAGAGAAACCGCGTAAACTATTAATCTAAGCAGGCTGCCGCTAGAATTCCCCTCCAGTGGATAAATTCGACCCAGCTATGAAGATTGTCTGGAAAAACCTGTCACCGTCGGGACTCGAACCCCAAGACCTCCCGGTCAGAGGCATCAGTCATATAATTTGATGACTTGAGCCACCCCAGCCGGTTCGAATAGTTAGAGATGGTGCCTTTAAGAAATCGTACTCTTTCCTCCCTTAAAAGAAAAAAAAAAATTCAGAAAAGAATCCTAAATGATGTCATGCATGAATAGAAGGGATTCTCCCCTCAATTTTAATGCATTGAGACTGGAAGATTTTTTCACTAACGTATTGTGTATTGTAAAAATCAATTCTTCGATCTCTAATCCGCACATCGTTGCTGCAGGAGTTTTCCAAGCCTGGGTATTATCTCCCATCCTGTTCAACATTTTTAGCTATCCCAACTGAGGGTGGCTCCAAGATAGGGTTGTACGCCGGTAATATTGCCCTTTGCGCGACGCACAAAGACATTGTCATTGCCCAGGATTAAATTTCAATCATACTAAACGAATATGTTAACTGGACCCAGAAATGGAGACTCAGAATAAATCTTTTAAAATGTCAAGCAAAAATTCTATTTTTACACCGTCCCAAAAATGCTACCGAATTAAATCTTCACAATACATATGCACCGTGGCCTTCCTCCCTGTAAAATACTTATGAGTGTTGCTTGACAAAAGATTAACATGAAAACCAGTGGCAGCTGTTGCCCCAACAGACTGGAGATTGCACCTCCATCGAATGACGGAAATGTAATTTCCAAAATTCAAAATGTGAATATATAATAAAAATGTAAGCAATTCAAATCAATTAAAACTAAGTGAAATTAATAACTATATTGAAGCACTACTTACATAATTTTATGCGGCATGTCCGCGTAAGGCATATGCGCCTCCCGCGCATGTGGTTCTGGCTTTGATTTCAAGTTCAACTCCAGCACATTGCAACAAGCACCATTGCTTCGACACGTTTCACACAAATAAAATTATTTTTATTTCGAAAACTTCACTACCCTGGTATATTTGGTAATAATGAAAAATCTTCGACACACATTCGTATTCACAAGAACGTTCGTAAACCGCTGGCCACTTGCAGCCTCACTGGCTTCCGCGAGACACTAAGGGACTTCCATCCAGAACGGCCACCTTTATACAAATAACTCATCAAATGTACGTTTTGAATCAACAAACCTAATGTCAAATGAAAAAAATTCTCCAAATATCATAAACAATGTATTGAATATCGTCAATAATTGACTGACCTTGTGTACTTTCAATAACAAGCGAAAGTCATAAACCTACTTTGCAGCAAGTCAGACGAAGACAGAATGTGGGTATTCCCCTGAGATTCCCTCCGTCGCCGCGCAACGCTACACAGCGCCACTAGATTGGTTGCGCCACCAAAAAGGCCGTGTGTTCCCCGTGTTAAATCGACGTGCCAAAGAGTAAACGCAGGAAGCTAAGTTACATAATTCATCCATTCATACTCCATCGAAGTAAAACCACCTAAATTCCCTCAGATTGCCCAGGCGAAATGTGCAGCGTGATAAAGAGGATGACGCAAAACAACGATATTGCTGTGGATTTCTGCTACCCTACAACGTGCCTAAACCCCTTCATTAAAAAAATTAAAAAACATCGATGTTTTTGCAACAAAATATCGACGTGAAGAAAACATCGAAAGCCAAATATCGATGTTCATATGTCGATGTTTGTGGTGGCAAATATGGATGTTTTAAAAACATCGATGTTTTTGCCATCCCTACGTGCGGCGTGCCCCGCCGCCGGTGCAGCAGCGGTCCAATGGCCTCGCGACCTCGGACGCCGCCGGTCAGCGCCGCGCAGTCGCACATGAGACCGCGTTCAATTGCCAGATGTGCTGCCTGGACGTCACTGGGGTTCATGAAGCGACACTTGGAGGACAACGACATTGCCCTCGTGATCTCGTTGATCTTGAGATAATCTTTCTGTGCGATTGAACCAAGTAAACCAAGAATGTAGTTTCCATCATCAACGCATGAGTATTGAAGGAAAAAAATGTTATTCGCGGATTATAAACGGGGTAAGTATCTAAGTAACAGTAATCAAGTAATATGCTCATTGAATATAGAAGTTGATGTACCCAAAAGGAAAAGAACCAAACTGGTGTTTCTTACTACATTATTCTAAAAGGATTATTAATAATAACAATAATAATATGTTAAATCCGCATTTGCCAGGAACAAGTAGAAACCATGGATCATATCGTCTCGGCCTGTCCAATTCTAGCGAAGACCGAATACTTGAAAAGACACGACAGGGTGTGTAGTTACTCCACTGGCAGATCTGTACCACCCTCGAAGTTCCAATCACATGCCCTAGTGGTACGAGCACTCACCAAAACCGGTGAAGTCTGTTAGACTGTGTACAATATTGTACGAGCAACAACTTGTGCCGAATGTGAGGGGGAGGGGGTCAAAGCACAGGTCGTTCCGATAGTTTTCGGAGCTCTGAGATTTGTTCCGTAAAATTTGTGTAAGACTTGAGTAAATTTCCAGGTCATTCAAAAGACTGGGAAGTGCAAGAAATTGCTTTGTTTGAAACAGCCCACATTTCGCGCAAAGTATTGTAGAGGCACCGACAGTCCCTAAATCTGCTCCTTAAGAAGTTGGTTGCAATCCGGCGTAGACTTTATAATCAACCGACTCACAATTATCTTTACACGTGATTTAGAGGAATAATAATAATAATAATAATAATAATAATAATAATAATAATAATAATAATAATAATAATAATTTATTACTGCTAATGAGGCAAATGAGTGTACGCTAGGTGGCAGTTAATGCTGTTTAAATGCTGAACTGTTTAAATGTTAATGGTGCTTCTTCAAAATCATTATTAAAATATTTATTACTTGATTATTGATGTGTTGAATTGCATTTGTTTCGTCATGTTTTCAATCAGAGCTTTAATACTGTCAATACGATAAACCGAGGAGAACGATTCACAGGACGGAAGAAAACCTTATTACTCATTAATTTGAGAATATCACTCGTCGACCACTAGGGGAAATGCCCAATGGTGTTATAAATACCGGCAGCATTTCAATTGATATCTTTACAGTCATGGTGGCGGATTAATTCTATTATAAAATCAAACTAATGTTGTTCTGAGGTTTCTGATATTCTTTTGAATAATTGTAATGGATCAACGTTCTATTCGAAACCCGGGGTTTCCAGGCTTCGTCGTAACGTACCCCTCTGTCGTGAAAAAGGAGTGAGTACACCTTGAAGTGAGTACCATATCATGTCGGTAACAACCTGGGCAGCTGATAAGGCTTAAATTGGCGAATCCCGGATATTGCCGGTTAGACGTTGCGTTCTGAGCCCCCATGTACCAAACTGGCGGCAAGGCTTTGCACTCCTGATGGGGGTGAGTGTAGAGCAAAAGCTAGAAATTAAACATCAGGCAAACCAACTGCCAAAACACCTTGGTAGTTACAAGGCAACAAGGTTGGCTGCAGGCGTCCACTGTTCGAAACCTCATAATGGAAAACATTATTTAGTATTTTGCAGGAAAAAATAACAACTTGTATTACTTCGTATCTTATACATCTCCATCTGAGTGAGGTTACTTTATGTCGTTAATGTGTAGAAGTAATACATTTTCTCTTCTGACAATTTGAAGGAGGGAAGCTGGAAGTGGGGATAGTTGCGCAAAAAGTTGTTTGGGGAACAGGCGAAAAAAGAAATCCAATAAACTTCAGTCATGGTCAGTCGTCGCACTCTTGAGACATTGCAAGTCCAGCAGCGGTTAACCACTGCCTAACCTAAACACGCTACTTTACCACGTCCGGCTTCGGAAGTGTCTCAAGGATTACTCGTACTGTCCTGCTGTCATAAATAGTGTTTACGACGGAAGGAGGCAAGCGCACGACATTTTCCGAACATATGTTAGTAATTTGTAAATATAGAAATATAAGATTATGTTACGAAATGAATTTATACAGAATTAATATTCAATAATGATGTATTAGAAAAGTTCGTGCATCTTAAATACATTAATTTAGAAGAAAATTGTATTATTTCAAAAAAGTATTAATTAATGATATGAATCAGACAGTGAATTTAATCACAAAATATTTAGAGGGAGATCTGTAAAAATCTTTAAACATTACATATTTCAATATGTAACATATGGACGAGAGACACAGTAATTACTAAGAGAAAGGTAACATGGTAACTACAAAACAGAAGGTTATTTTTCCACTAAGAGTCAGCGTTATTTATGATTTATGTGTGAAGGAAAAAACGATGTGGCTCAAAAAGTACAGGGTTTGGAGTATTTACATGTGAGCGTTTCCTCAAGTGAATGCCACAAAGATGTCAAACAAACCAAACGTCAAACGGCAATGAAAAGTAATGTTGAGATTGGGCAAGACGCGAAAGATTCAATTTACCAACATGAGAACGAATACAATCCTCGAAGTTTCCTCTGTAGTTTATGAACTTCTAGAACAAACATTCCTTTTATTATAGGATCTTTCACGAGTTTTATTGATTTTAGAAGTACTTTGCAGTTTCCTAAAAATAATTTTCATTATAGAACAGTTGCTGTCTCTGATTATTCACGGTATAATTGTAAATCCTCCACCTACATTGAAATGTCGATTAGTTATATAATGTATTGAAATATCCATAACAGTTAATAAACTCTCATTTTTGTACACTTTTTTGCAACGGGTAGTGCATTGTTTATCATTTTCAAATATTTCGTTTATATTTCGAACTATTGAATTATTATTTCAAATATTTTCGTATTAATGATCTAATCCTTCATTGTCATCCAACAGACGTAGCTTTCTATGCAAACCAAACACTCAGGATTGTTCGTCATGCACTACGAAGGTGCTAGTATTTCCCGGAATACGGAAGGTGCTCTAATCTGCGTCAACACACGATTCATCACGACGACCGTGCGGAAACGGTGGGGTTTCGACAGCATTTTGTTTACTAATGGCGACTCACACCGGCTGGCGCTTTGTTCACCGACAGATAAAGCAGGCGCTGTTCATGAAGAAGTGCCATCCTGCGAAGAGGAAACACCAGCTGTACGCACAATGACGAGGGCTCACCTGGAAGCATGCGTAATATCCACACGTCGAGGAATTTGTGTCGTGGAAATTCACCGTGTCAGCAATTACCCCAAGGCCTGCGACATATCATAAAGGAGTGGTTTCTTAAAAAAGAACACTAAACAAGAAACGGTGACCACATGTGCAAGAGTATATGGACATATGGTATACATAGTTTCTTCTTGTAATAGAAAAATTACCAAGGACACATGAGAAAATGATTTGGTTGCATACAATTACTTTTTGATGCATTGTTTCATGTGCGAACATAATGTAATTTGCACGTCACGACTTACAACTTTACTTTATGTGAGAACAAAAAGAGTTTCTGCCAAGATGAGAGAAATTTTTATAACTGACAATTAAGATTATGACACGTTCCATTGTAGCGAAATTTGCCAAGTGATATTTATATTCCAACAGAGCGATAAGAATTCAACACATTGTACAAATCATATTTTAGGAGACAATACATTTTACACATGCCAAGCAAACGGAAGGTAAATATGTATTTTCTATGTGTTTTCATACACCAAATTTTAACGAGTATCAAAGTTATTGCGGTCTCACACTGAGTGATAGTTGGTGCCAACAATATACAAGCATTTTCAATAAAATATCGTAATTCTAAATTCCCCAGAACATTTGAAGACAATTCAAAAGGCATTCTCAGCTCATTATCCGTAGCGATCTTCATTATAAAACAAAAGCTCGCTCAGTGGATTTTCACTTTCTTTATCGAAAACTAACCACGGGGAAACGATCGATCTAACCTTGAAATGCACGATTGTCGGATCAGAATCTCTGGTCACTGTTGGTAGTGCGCAGCTAAGCCGGGAGCTAGGAATTCGGGCGGAGCGGCGGAACGAAATGATTTGCTCTCGTGGGAGCTGCAGCGTCAGCGGGCCGTTCTTATCGGCGGGCGCAGGTCGCGGCGGCGGCGGTGGCGGCGGCGCGGCGTTCGTGCGGCGCGGAAGCCCGGGTTCGAACAAAAGCGCAGCGCGGCCCAGTCCGGGCACAGTGGGACGCGGCGGCTCCGAAGCGAGCGGAACATATTGACTGGAGAACAGGCAAGCATTTCGATCTGTCGACTCCAGTGGCATTTGGGAATTGGCACAGTAACTTTCAGAGTCAGTGTTCGTGGGTTCACATCCGGCTGGCGAGGTGGATTTCCGAACAACGGAAGACCCTCAGTGGGCCAAGTTACGGTTGTGGTACGTGAAGGAATCCTGAAAAATTCCTACTAAATTCGAATTCTCGGATGATTTGCATCCTAATTAGATCTTTTTCGTTCAGTCGCAGCCTGGTGGAAGTAATCTTCTCTAAATGGATAGAACTGAACATTTTTCAATTTATTATTTATTTTGTGACACTTCTCAAAATTGAATATCAGTTATTTGTCGCTCAGAGTAACTGAAGCTGAGTTCATCACAGAGCAACCTTTGAACAGGGTTCGAGTCCCGATAGAGGCGGATTTTTCATACTAGCTGTGCAGGTGGGTCGATTTCAGTCGCTTTCTAGTGAATTCTAACGGCCGGATGATCTGATCGGTGGTTTTCTGTTGTATTCTCCGATCAGATACCAGGGGAGTGCCCCTATTCTCTCCCCTTACTCTCTCTCTCTCTCTCTCTCTCTCTCTCACTTTCTCACTCACAAACTTTTACACTACTCTGCCGTACATGTCGAGAGATCAGTGAGGATCTTAGAACTTATCTAGAGCTGGGGCGGTGCCTCGCTGGGAGAGATACCTGGAGGGGACCCCCCGCGTGTAGGTCGTCGTCGGATCTCACATCCGGGGGAGCGCCTTCAACTCCGTGCATAAAAAATATGCATTGTACTAACAGGTCTATTGACCAGTGGACACCCGGGAACATTAATCAATCAATCCATTTCTCACAAAGGTGAGTGATTCCAATTGGTGCCTAAAATAGAACATCACCTCAATGAGAGGGAAACGTGAATTATCGTGTTTATAGAAATGATGTTTCCACAAATGTGAGATGTGCAGAATAATGTATCCAAACAAAGTGTAAGGAAGGCTATAGTGTTCAACTGATGATTCTCGGGTTATTCTATCAAGCATTCTCCCCTATAATCGAAGGAGGTTCCGTGAGAAATTCAATCCTGAGCCACGTTTTCAATGACGAAATGTAGTTAGAGCATTGCATTGGCTTAGAGCTCATCCGCGTGCTGTTATCATTACATATATCTATGCAAATATGCACTACAGTTCAGTAGGTTATATGAAGCCAATAAGTATGTTACTATCGACGAGACGTCTTACAGCTCAGTCCCCTTCGTTTAAAAATATACTTCAGTTGCATCTAAATTATTGATTAATTTTGAAACAAATCAAAATATTTACCAAGTTTTTTTATCAGCACCCAATTACGTTGTCTACAACAGTGTAGACGACGCAACCCCAAACAAACTTTATTTTTCTGAGCAAAATAGAGCCACAAAAACATTGTGTAACTGTCTTTGGAACCAAGCAAACCTCTGACCTTGAAAGGTTCCGAGTATAAATAACGCCGCATCTCGGTGTAGGACGTCTTACGTTTTACGTCGTAAGTTTTACGTCTTCGGCTAAGCCGATGTTGCGCGCAGTGTGCTCGGGCGGGCGGGTTGCGATGCGACGCCCGCCGGAAATGGCCGCATTCGCCCTTTGTGCGGCGCCTTCCGCCCGGGCCTCCGCGCCCCGCGCAGGCTCCGCCCGCGGGCGGAAGCGCTGGCCCTGACGCAGACCGGGCGCGGGAGCTCAGCCTCTGCTCAGCCTCTGACCGGGAGCTCCTAGGTTACACTCCCCACGGCGGCAGGATTTTCGACACTAGCTCTCCAGCTAGTTTGAAGTCATTCGCTGTCTGGAGGAGAATTCTAGCGGCCGGCTGCTCTCATCGGTAGTTTTCCGTGGTTTCTCCGATCAACACCAGGCGAATGCCGGAGCAGTACCCTAACAAACGGGCCACGGACCGTGCGCGATCTGTCCTTCCTCTTCCCTGTCCTATCCTCTCCCCTTACACACACACTTACACTAACAAGCACTACACTTTCACATATTCTGGGAGACCGGTCGGGAGCTTAGAGCTTGTCCTGGCTGGGGCGGTGCCCCGCTGGTGGGAGAGTCCTGGTTAGGGGGTAACCCCACTAGCCGACGGTAGGTCGGCGCCGGATCTCGCCATCCAGCGGGGGAAGATCACCGCCATCTCCCGAGAAAACATGCACTACACTAACGGGACTAATGATCAAAGCAGTTGACGCGCCCAGAAACACGAAAAAATCAATCAATCAATCAATCAATCAACCGTGACGCAGTGCTGCCGCACAGCGCGCTCGTCGAGCTTCTCGCTGAGGCGGAACTCAGGACGGATTTAGGCGACGCGACGGCGGCCGAGGGAGCCCAGGCGGTGACAAGTGGATGAGACACTCGCGAAGAGACTGAGGACATATTGGGGGAATGTGATAGTTTTGACTCGGCTTGTTATGCATAGAAAGATAGCGAAGTGGAGAGACTGCTGGCAGAACTAATATGGCACATCAGCAAATTTGGCAGATAATACTCGTGAATACTGTAATTTTGAGCGACGGAATTAACGATAGCTGTTGATTCAAGTAATTGATGAATGTGATTTTGTTTGACATGTGGCTGAGCTGCTGGTAAGATCCGGAAATAACGGAAAAGCTCCAGAAGTTACCGAATGTAGAGAACCGCCATTGGTTGAAGACGATAAAAAAGTAAAACATCTAAAAGACAACCTTACAAATATGGATCAGGACGGAAGACAAAATTGGCGAGGGCAAGGTGAAATCAGAAGTTGTGAGTGAACTGTGCTGAGGCAAGATTGGTGCAGGAAATGCAATGAAAATACGCCATTACAACGTTGTAAAGAGAAGAGAAACGAAAAAGAAACAGGTTTGAATGGGGACACAAAAGTGGGAGTGGGACACAAAATTCATACAAATATTCCTCAACGCTGATTTCATGTGTCGATGACATTTCTCAGTTTTTTTCTAGCAAAATTTATGCTTTTCGATTATTCTTTTCAATAATCCCTTTAATATTTTTTGGCCATACATTGTTCATATTACTGTTGATATTCATGTTAATTATTTATATCATTATTCATTGTTACATTAGTTAATGGAAGACAAGTGTTTGAAGTGAAAATGTGAACGAAATCTGCTTGACTTCTGATCTCATACCGATTTTCCGATTTCTATTCGACACATCACCAATACTACAAAGAAAGCAGAATGGCCGAGTATGTGTAACACAAAAGAAGTGGATACGAAATAAAGCTTCCACCATTTTCTTGGTTTATTTAGGTGGGGCTAAATTAATTACTGTTTTATTCCCCTTTGAAACACTGGGCCGCCCTGGGAAAGGGGCGTGTTCTGAAAGACATGTGAAGCCAGCGCGGGGAGAAGGCAAGTGTCGGGCGAGGTGCGTGAGCGTGGGCGTGGGCAGGTTGGGGCGTGGGCGTTGCCGGAGCGTGGGTGTGGGCGGGGAGGGCGGGGAGGGGCTGGAGGGGGTGGGGAGGGGCGGGGAGGGGGCGGGGAGGGGCGGGGTGCTCGGGGATGGGCGGGGAGGGGCGGGGAGTGCTCGGGGATGGCGGGAGGGGCGGCGTGGTGTGTGGCGTGGGCGGGGCGGGGGCGGGGTGGCGAGGTTAACCGCTCCCCTGGCGCCCTGCCCGCGGCCTCATCCGCTGGGGGTCGCCCGGGGCGAGTGAGCGTGCAGGCTCGCTGCCTCCGCTCCGTTTCCGTGAATTGACTAAACCGCGAAATGGAGCTCGTGGCGCTGGGCGGCGCCGGGCGGCGCCGGGCGGCGCGGGGCGGCGCGGGGCGGCGCGGGGCGGCGCGGGGCGGCGCGGGGCGGCGCGGGGCGGCGCGGGGCGGCGCGGGGCGGCGCGGGGCGGCGCGGGGCGGCGCGGGGCGGCGCGGGGCGGCGCGGGGCGGCGCGGGGCGGCGCGGGGCGGCGCGGGGCGGCGCGGGGCGGCGCGGGGCGGCGCGGGGCGGCGCGGGGCGGCGCGGGGCGGCGCGGGGCGGCGCGGGGCGGCGCGGGGCGGCGCGGGGCGGCGCGGGGCGGCGCGGGGCGGCGCGGGGCGGCGCGGGGCGGCGCGGGGCGGCGCGGGGCGGCGCGGGGCGGCGCGGGGCGGCGCGGGGCGGCGCGGGGCGGCGCGGGGCGGCGCGGGGGCGCGGGGCGGCGCGGGGCGGCGCGGGGCGGCGCGGGGCGGCGCGGGGCGGCGCGGGGCGGCGCGGGGCGGCGCGGGGCGGCGCGGGGCGGCGCGGGGCGGCGCGGGGCGGCGCGGGGCGGCGCGGGGCGGCGCGGGGCGGCGCGGGGCGGCGCGGGGCGGCGCGGGGCGGCGCGGGGCGGCGCGGGGCGGCGCGGGGCGGCGCGGGGCGGCGCGGGGCGGCGCGGGGCGGCGCGGGGCGGCGCGGGGCGGCGCGGGGCGGCGCGGGGCGGCGCGGGGCGGCGCGGGGCGGCGCGGGGCGGCGCGGGGCGGCGCGGGGCGGCGCGGGGCGGCGCGGGGCGGCGCGGGGCGGCGCGGGGCGGGGAAGGGAGGGTGCGCGGAGCGGCGTGGCAGGCTGGCGCTGACGACGAGTGGCGCGGGCAGGTGGAGGACGGGCGACAGATTACAAGCGCCGGTGGGCGGCGGGCACGAAGGCCTCCGAGACGAGAGCAGAATCAACGTCGCTAGCGCAGGAACGCGTGAAATAAACGCTATTGGAAATCGATTCACAGAATATTTGTGTTACATTGTGGTCTTGCTGAGATTAAAGAGAACGAAGCTATTAAATCCACACAATTCGATAAGATGAGTCTCAAATATACTATTTCATCAAAGGGGTAATCACGAAATATTTACGAAGTACTAAATTCAAGTAGGTTCAAGAAATAAAAGTAAACAATAAAACTAGTCATGTTGAGGGAGTTCTAACGTTTCTTTTTGGAATATATTCACCAATATGTTTTTAAGTAAAAAGAGCAAAATAACTGCAGTTATTCACTTTATTTGTATACGCGTGGTTGATCTTGGAACGATCAATTTGAAGCTAATTTCATACATCATATGAAAGAATTCGTACATCATATGAAGAAATGATTTCTGGTTTTGATATTTGGCTGCCTCTTCGTAAAATGCATAACATTACAATTTGTATGGTTTATGTTCAAATACGAAACTCCTAACCGAATTCTCACCGAATTTACAACAGAAGTCTTATTAATTCATTACTAGTTGACCAAGTTTTCCACATAATATATTTTTATTCTGACTTTTTCAGTGAAACAACGGTTTTCTTACGTCAAGAGAAAGAAAATTAAGTGTGTGACGTCCACAAGAGTGTGTTGGTCATAATGACGCCGCAGAAAATTATTTTTCGGGGCGACGCAGGGTTTCCTGCAGTTTATGTAAAGTCAAAACCAATCAGGCGAGGGTCTTCGCCAGACTTATTCTCTCTGAGACATTTCATGTCAGCTACAACCGCAGTGAACACCTACAAGGTAAGGAACACGTCAAGTAAAGTCTCAAAAGTATTATTCTTTTTACGTTTGTTTCAAATATACTTCCGGCTAAACAGAAATCGACAAATATGTCAGGCGACGTTATTTTAGGGTTGAAGAACACGAAAATGGCTGCAAACGGACATTTGTAACTGTTTTAACGAACGAAATAAATGGAAATTTATTTCGTTCGAAAAAGGTGTGAGCTTCAAAAGGGCGTTCAAAATAGGAAAAAGTTAAACTCTGATATATATCTCAAAAAATGACACAAGAAAATATTGAAGGAATCAAGATACGCCAAGAAAAAAAATTGATCAGAAGAATATTTGAAAAAAAGGACAATGCCAATAGCTGAAAAATTCTCGTAAGTAGCTAGACACATTCAAACTACTCACCAAATATTTTAGAAACTACCACAGTCATATTTTGATTTCTCAGGTACGGTCTGCCAAAATGACGTCCGCCCACTAAACCGTGAAGTGCTTTGCCCTTTGCCGTTTCACTGCCTTCTTCACGTCACTAAATTCCTTTCTTCCACTCTTCACACACGTTTCTTCTGTCACCAATAAACGTTCTCCTCGTTGCTCCACATTCACTGACCACAGCACTCGGCACGTTGAGACTAAGAAACTGGAACCTACCTCCTTTGCTCCAATTCACGTATTCGAAAAAGATAAGACATGATACCAATCGTGATTCGAGACGCCATTGACAGATCACACGTGGTTGGTTCTGATAACGTTCAATGAGTATGTAGGAGCGTCTAGGGGTATCCCATGTGCTCCGATTATCTGTTTCCTCATTCCATTCTGTACGTGATGGTGATATTGTTCTTGTGATGAAAAGAAAATTAACGAAAATGGATGCTTGAAGTTTAATGTAATCGAATCAGTGATTTTTTCTTTATTAAGAAGTAGGGAATGGATGCAACAGATGAAAAAAGGAGGCTACCAATCAACTACAAACTCTCGAAAGATGCATAAGTACAATGACCAATTCGACACAGAATTGTACATTTCTTTCAAACTTACTTCTGCAACAAATCATAAACCAAAACTGTTTGCAATTCTTTACAATAGTAAATAGTAGTTTTAAAACAAAGCAGAAAGCATTGATTTTTAACCTTCCTCGATTAAAACTCTTGTGAATGTCGTGTTGTTATTAAAACATGTTTGGCAATTTTAATGCTTCTCCAGTTATTTTCATTTGAAGATACAAAAAAAATGTTATGATTACTTTTCCTCGCCATAAAAGTTATATGAATTCCTTAATTTTCAGAAGATAAAAGAAGAAAATAACTAAACTTGTAATGCTTTTTGAAGCAGTGATTCCTTTTTATTAATCTCTTGGTATGAAATTTAATCTTGGTGTTCGGAGTGAAGTAGTATACTATTATTCTAAAGAGTGTTATTCCGCAATGAGAAACAATAGAAGGCGCAATTTGGATAGAACAAAATAGTGTTATCGTGGCGTGTAGAAACTCCTTTTTAAAGTATCGGTCTTTTTCATCATAAGCAAAGGTTTTAGCTTTTTAAGTGGGTTACACCACACGGTAACACTACTGCCCTATTTAAAAATGTTTTTAAATGCATTAAATTTAATGATATTATGGCTTATGAATGTCTGACCCGATGCGGGTAAAGCAGTAGTGCCGTGGCGGTCTCTGATCGAAGGATTGTGGGTTCGAATCCCGCCTCGAGTCTGATTGTGTGCGCTACGTGTTGTGTGTGTTGCCTATGTGTAAAGTGTTTGTGTGTCCCCCGTGGTTGGTATCAAGAAGGGTATACGGCCGTAAAAACATCGCCAAATCGCCAAATCTGGATAAAAATGGAGTGTGCGGAAAATGACGCCCCATTAGCGCCAACACCACAGAGACGAACAAAGTCAAGGAGGAAAAAACAAAAACAAAAACGAATGTTTGAGAGATTTGATAGCCTTGAAATATTCGGTTTCAAGAAAAGCAAACACCCACCCCCACAAATAATAATTTATGAACATCAGACTCATATGTGTGCAGCCTTTCTTCGTCCTCCTGATATTTTGTAAATATTCCTGGTACGAAGCTTATGCGGTATGTTTATATTTGCATCATTAAACAGTTCTAATAAGCTTTACAAATTGCTTTCAGAAAGGCAGACCTCGCTTACTGACCTGGCGCACACGTTTCCTCGTAGGGCAGGTCGTAAGACAATCCTCCCCGAGGGCACCTCCTTGACACAGAAGCATCCGAGCACGTTTCGGACATTACAGCCTCAGTCCGTTGGACGGAATCGATGAGCAGTGTCCACTAATGCAAAACGGACGGTATGTGGCCTCGCGAAAACGAAAAAACCGTGTTCGTTGCTCGTTTCATCACGCGCTTCCGGAGGGGGCGGCGCCCCCGACGCCCGCCCGCCCGCCCACCCACCCGCCCGCCCGCCGCCCACTGCACGCCGCCCGCCGCCGCCGCGGCCCACATCGCAAGTGGGTTAACGAGCGATCGCGACGAACCGCGCGGCCGCCGGGCCTTAATTGGCTCCCCAACGCCCCTGGCGGGCGCCGGCGCTTCTCACGGACGCCCTCGCCCACGCCGCCCTCGCCGCCCTCGCCGCCCTCGCCGCCCTCGCCCTCGCCGCCGCCCTCGCCGCCCTCGCCGCCCTCGCCGCCCTCGCCGCCCTCGCCGCCCTCGCCGCCCTCGCCGCCCTCGCCGCCCTCGCCGCCCTCGCCGCCCTCGCCGCCCTCGCCGCCCTCGCCGCCCTCGCCGCCCTCGCCGCCCTCGCCGCCCGCCGCCCCCGCCGCCCCCGCCGCCCTCGCCGCCCTCGCCGCCCTCGCCGCCCTCGCCGCCCTCGCCGCCCTCGCCGCCCTCGCCGCCCTCGCCGCCCTCGCCGCCCTCGCCGCCCTCGCCGCCCCTCGCCCCCCTCGCCGCCCTCGCCGCCCTCGCCGCCCTCGCCGCCCTCGCCGCCCTCGCCGCCCTCGCCGCCCTCGCCGCCCTCGCCGCCCTCTCCGCCCTCGCCGCCCTCGCCGCCCTCGCCGCCCTCGCCGCCCCGCACGGCACCACGGCGAAGAAAAAAGAACGATTTTAACAACTTCTAACCAATATTCCGTCAATAACGAATGTTAAATCTGCAATCGCCCAAAGAGGTATTTGAACATAGTTTTAAGTTACTTTTAGTTTATTTTATTTAAGATAAAGCCCTCCCTGCAGCTCCATAAGCAGAAATGCTGGAGCTTACAATGTAACCAATTATATGAATAAATTCCCGCCTCGCTAGCGATACTGGCGAGTGGAATATTTAAAATAAAAAATAAAAAAAAAAAAAAAAAAACGGCGACACGCGGCGGGGCGCGGGGTGGACTAGATTGCAACTGTATTTCCCATCCCTACAAATATTTTTCGAATTTTTTTTAATTGTTTGCTTCAAATAAAAAGATAATAGTATATTCATAAGGAGATATTACTTGAATATGATGAAACATATACGAGGTAATTATTGTGAATACATTGAGCACGATGAAGGAAATGTAGGCTTGAGGGAGGGGCCTGGCGCGCGGGCCTTTTATCTACAAATGCCGCAAAATAATGGGTAGGGCTCATTTATAATAAACTACTTCGCTGTTTATGTTTACATTATCCAAAAAGGGTAGATAAAGCCCGAAGTAGGAATTCGTTCAGAGCATATGCAAGCCGGGTGAGGTGCGCATTACCGAGGTGGGACTGCAATATGGTAAGAGAAGTACGTTGCTGTTGCGAGGAATAGCGGATATGTGATAAACAGGAATAAGAATGTTGATGGGAAGTTTCTACGGACAGAGTGACAGGATGTGCAGTTTCTAGTTCCGTTGGGTTAGTCAAAACTTTCTACTTGCACGATACCACCTAGTCAATGCTACGCACTGAGATGGACGACATTTTCAAGTATTTGAGACAATATTATATATAATTTTTTTTATTTACATTAATTAATTGCTCGTTTCTATGCTCATGAAGCTGTAGAACCGTTAATACGGAATTCTTACAGATAAGTATAACAACAAATGAAGGAATGATAGTAAATTATATTATTTATGAATTACCTATTACAGAATGTGTTCTCTATGATAACTAGAGTTCTTTGAACTGCACACTTATCCTGATGTTTTTCCTTAAATCACAATTCCAGTACCATTCACGTTACTTGGATATGCTCAGACTCAAGAGGTAGTGAGGGAGACTTCTAAATGAACTTCAAGGAAAATTCCTCCGCAAGTTCAGCATTTCCTCAGGACAGTAAGGATTAAAATAACACACAAAGGAAAGTTTCTTGATGTTCACATAGTAACGCGGGACTCCTACAAGTGTTATCAAGTCGTCTTGGTGAGTTTCACACGTCATGGAATCTACCTACTACGGGATAAAACATTTACTTTGGGAAAAGTACAGGCGACACCAGTTTCCTTATTCACACAATTTCTCAGCGGTCCTCTCACAACAAAAAATGATAACAGATATCAATTTAGCTCCATTGGTTGCTGTAATATCAGTCAATTATTTCTTTGCTTGTAGAATACGCTCAACCCACATTCAGCATTATAAAAATATTTCATTACGAAAATTTGTGATGATCACTTTTTTTACATTCCCCAAGAATGATTCTGGGTGACTGCTAATCAATATCAAATAGAAGAAATAAGTGTGAAGTAAAAACTCATATTAGTTATTTGTTTAATGATAAAAGTCTCAAACAACTACCTTTATATTTCTAGAATTGAACAAAGTAATGTCTTTACAGGATGAGGTTTGGTGTTACAATTATTATATTTTTTAGGGTAATTTGTCTATCACTCTAATAAGATGATAAACGATAAAACTGTCTTATGAAGATCTTCAAGTTCGAAAAATACGAAAACGCTAAATGAGGATTTCACCGGCAAAGTAGTATAAAGACAGAACAATCAAAGGAATTAGTTGCATAGCTAGGCCAGTGTAACGTGAGCAGAGCAAGCTACGTTATTTGCGAATTAATAGCAATATGGACCTTATTTTCAGACAATTGTTCCGATGTATTTCTCCCTTTTAAACCGGGAGCGGTAGCTCAGTGCATCAACTGATGTCACTGCAGCGCCTCTTTCCGGGAGGTCCTAGATTCGCGTCCTGACGGAGGCAGGATTTTCGACATTAGCTTCTCAGTCTTCCAGGTTGAATTCAGTCGCTGTCTGGAGGAAAATTCTAGCGGCCGGCTGCTCTGATCGGGAGTTTTCAGTGGTTTCTCCGATCAACACCAGGCGAATGCCGGAGCAGTACCCTACCAAACGGGCCACGGACCGCGCGCGATCTGTCCTTCCTCTCCCCTTACACACACACACTAACATGCACTACACTACCACATATTCCGGGAGACCGGTTGGGAGCTTAGCGCTTGTCCCGCCTGGGGCGGTGCCCCGCTGGTGGGAGAGTCCTGATTAGGGGGAAACTCCACTAGCTGACGATAGGTCGGCGCCGGATCTCGCCATCCAGCGGGGGAAGTTCAGCTCCAGAGAAAAACATGCACTACACTAACGGGACTAATGACCAAAGCAGTTGACGCGCCCGGAAATACGAAAAGTCAACCAATCAAAAAATCTCCCTTTTAAAAATCTATCATTGAAGTTATTTTCCTTTAGTGCACAATGTATTCATCCAATGCTTTCATCTTTTGAGATGAAGGAGACAATCCTGCTGAAGGAGATTGTGAAATGTTTTAGCCAAAATAATTTTAATAATTCTTCATTGTTTGGCGTAACAAGTACACAAGTAAGAATATTACTTACCTTTACTCACCTCGATTTTGTAACAATACGTGGAGTGTTTAATAACTATTAAAAAACATCAAATCTTCGTATTTTCAAATGCATCGCATCGTGTTTTCAAAAATTGTATGCTATTATAAAAATTGGTATAATATTATATGAAGATACGAACTTTAAACTTTCATGAAGCAAACGCGCCTGTGTTTGTGGACTTGCATTAATCAAAATAAATTCCATAATTTCGACATCATGTGCAAAATGCTTCATTCTTGGGATATCTTCAGATTAGTTTTATGAATTTGATGCTGTTCACTTGTACTAATGAGGACACAATTGCAACAATTTTTTTAAAACAATCGTTTAATCGGAAACATGAAAATTCTCCATTTCAGATAAGGCGTGTACATAGGTGATATTGAAATAATAAGATAACTCGTCCATTCATGTGCTTTTGGAAGTTCAGATATTTATTGAGAAAGTGTTGTGGAGACCACAGAACTTTCACGAGAATAAATGTAACTTGTATATACACACGTTAAAATAAAACAATAATGATCGCCGTATTTTTATAGAATCATGAACTGCAGAGTTCTGAATTTTTGGTTCTGGATAAGTGACGGTCTAAAACGTCAATAAAAGATTGTATCGAGTTTCCCAGAAAAAAATTCTTCCCTATACGAATCAAATCATTTGTACTACCCCTGACAAACTTCACTGTAAATGTAATGAAAAAACCACTAGAGGTGCTACAGAATGGCACAGACTTTCTCATAGTAAAGTTTTCTAATTTCCTTGGTGTGGGCTGGTACTGTACAGTCTTGCACCTCCTTCTTGCCTACTGCCATCTATCGCCACCAGAGTTCATTTTTTTGAAATTTTCTCAACTTTTCAGTTTTCTTAGAGTAGAACCGAAATATTATTTTAAGAATATTAACAAAGGCTAAAACCTCTTTCTAAATAGCAATTTTTATTGAAAAATTTGGAGCCATATTTAAGAAAATGGCATTTAATGTTACTATAAAAACGAAAATTGAAGCTCTTTTTCATAGGAATCTATTGAGTTTTTGAAAAACTTTATTTGAATTTAATTGAAGAATTTCCATTCACAAATTAAATAATGTGTACAAATTCATTAAAATGTGCATATTAACGGCGTATGAGATATTTGAAAAAAGAAATTACATTGGTGTAATTTTTGAAAAAACAAAAGAATACACCAAATTGAACTTTACATCATATTAAACAGTGCAATTAGCACTATTCATTGGAAAAAATTGAAGAAAAAAAATTGAGAAAATGCCGTTTGAGCGTTTCTGAAAATGCGGAAATCAGAGCTCATTTTCACAGAAAACTTGAGTTTTCGAGAAACATTACTTGACATTATTTAAAGCACTTGTACTCATAAATATCCATTCATGTTTTGCATCTCTCTTCTGGCATTCTCAGCAGATGGTCATTCCATTGAAGCTGTTTTCGTTCTACAGGACCTGTTACATTTTTTTTTTGAATTTCCATTTTTTCCTTTATTTCTTCATTATTTATGTGGTAAAATAAGATATTCTCCAACTTCAACTCAAAAAGTACATTTGAATCGTCAATAATATATTTTTGTTTTTTGAGTTAGTTCCCATACTTCTGAACCGTATGTGACAAAATTTTCTGTTATGGTGTTGATAGATGGTGTTGTCCTTAGATAACTAGGAGTTCCTCAGAATTGGTAGCATATTTATGACTCGTTTCCCTTCATTTATCTTATTATTTATATCCTTATAACTTGTGCTCTATTTTGGAAATATGGAGACCAAATATTTGAAATCATCGCATAATTGTGTTTTATCTTTTCCAGTGCACAGGTCAATACCATATTCTCCTGTTACCATATACTTTGTTTTGGACACATTTATTTGTAATCCCCACACACCAAATTCCTGTTTTATTTTTCTAAACATATAGTTAATTTCCTCCTCATCCTCAGCCATGATAACTAGATCATCCACGACAAGTAGAACATCCAGTATTGATTCTGCATTCCCATTACACTGCATTTCCTGTTTCATTCTTTCAGAGGTTCGGCAATGATCAAGTTAAAAAGAGTACATACAATATGGAAACAGGGAATACTGACTGCGATGGCAAGAAATTTGACAGAGGAACATGTGGATAAAGAAGGCTGGACAAAAGGAGCCGAGAAACATCGCCAGATGTAAACCACATCTATATCGTTCCTTTCAGATTTTTCTCCAGATATCCGAGCAGAAATCAACAAAACGGAAATTGTGTAGAGAGTGATATCTAGTTTTCAAACTTTAACACAAACTGGAAAACGCAAGTGAGAGTATAAATAGATAACACCGTTCGAACATTGCAGAATAAGAGAAACACAATAAGAGAAACAACAAGCACACAATAAGTGAAAGCGTTTCACGAAGTCTGCACCCACACTCACCAGCCACGACATTTGACAACCACTGTTAGTCGCCAGAGCTGTTGCAAAAAGGTGCTGACGCGCTTGAAATTCTAGTACGCAGTTACTTGGCGGAAGTGATACTGAATTACATACTCATGGAGACCACTACCCCTTCGTGGGTTATAGGATATCCCGCACTTGAAATCACAAATAGACTGCAAAAGCCGAGATGGGCGTTGCCTGTAAGCAGAATAAGAGAGACGGCTTAAGATAATTCATGGTCACCAGGCTACGCATACAGAACGTGCCCTGAAGCAGCGTCCACTCCTAATTACTTCAGGGTCTTCGAGAAGGTGGATACTGGATGAAACGGGAACTAATCGGTGCGAACAGACTTTTCCAGAACATGAAAAGTTTTCGTTGTTGGAACACTTCAATATTTATATTGAAGAGTTCCAACCACGAAATTATATATATTTCAATATGTATATTGAACTCTTGAAATGTAACGTATATTCATTAATATAAAGAGATTTGCTTTCAGTTATGAGCTAATATTGGGTGCATTTGGTCAGTGTGAATTCGATTGCGGTAATTATGAGAATTTTTCATATAGATTGTATATATTTCAACGCCTCTTAATACGCTTGTCTAAATACTTGATAAGACACAATAAACGACTATTTAACAATATTTTAAAATAATACTAACCAAAATATTTACTACTAGTAGATGAAACTTTATAGTGCTTTTATGATCATAGTAGTTTTTTATTACCTGTAGCGGTAGCTGGAACAGAATTCTAAATTTAATATTTAGATCTTCATTAATATTCGATTGAAGTTCTTTTGTGCTTCCAAGTTTGTTAGCTTTTCTTCCTATTATTAGGGGTATATTTTTGAATTATCATCTGGATTTTCCTTTGCGACGACTTGAATTATATTTTTTCAATTTTTTCTATCAATTTGTATCATTTCAGTTAATTTCCTATTCGCAACCAAAATTATCCAATTTACGTGTGTTATCAGGGACGTGAAGTTGAGGTAGGAAATTAAAGATTGGCCTTGATTGTAGGATGGTGTGCCTTATCTCTTCATATGAAGATATCACATTCAAACACTCAGTCCTGAATAACGCAGTTTATTGAATTTTCATTATAATATAACCAATGTGCAAGTACGATAATGATAGTTACCCCAGCGTGGTCGGATCCAAACGAAAAATCGCTGCACACTGGATCGGGTGCATTGATAATTTGCATCTGACTTTTGACCCTCTGTGGTTCATCGGCGCCCAGTAGCCGCATGTGACGGTGCATGCAACGTCACACATCAGCGAATTGGCTGCCTGCTTTCTCGGGCACTAACGGCATCTGTGATTGGAGCACTGGCTTCTCGCCAGACCAGAACTGCATTTTTTTTTCTTCGAGTTAAAACGCGTCTAACACGAAGTAACAGCGAAGTATGAACATAACTTCCTGGCATCTTGGCACGTAAATTCTCGAACAATTCGAAGTTGATTATATATTTACGTCCACCGTTACAAAGGAAATGTATACCGATAATATTTCAAATGAGATTAATGACAAACATGATGAAATGAGATGTTTCCGTCCTCACGTTTTCATTTGTTTACTGAAGCTTTTAACTCTCTAGTTTCTTTTATTTCTTAATGGCTATATATCTGCGAGAACTCGTTTATTTCTCAAACACTTAGGGGAGCACTGATTCCTGCAATACGAGTATAACTTAAAGGAGAAATATTTATAGCAATAATAAAAATAATGATAATTCATTAATTAATGACGCAGTTCAGACGTATAATGCATCTTGTTATATTGTATTATCTAGTACTGTAAAAGAACAGAAGACTTTTATTGTAATGTTAAGATATTCAAAGTATCCTAAGACTACTTTTTCAATGAAGTAGAACATACGTAAAAATAAGACATGAAGCCGTGAAGAAAATACACCTCATAAACATTTTCGCTATTACTGTATAAATTATTACCCAGAATACACTTCTCCCGTAGCACGTCACTCACAGTTTTTAACGGTTTTGACGTTAAATTAAATAAATAAATCCATAATATTTTGTAAAGTTTGAAAGACATGTAGGAAAACAAATTATCCTTATTCGCTATACCACAAGAATTACATAATTATATGGTTTATTAAGGTGAAGTTTTATCAAATTCACATTGAATGACATCACATATTCCCAGATATTGAATCGAAGGTTACATTAAGTGTTGTTTGCTTACTGCATAATCTGCAGTAAAACAATACTTCTCATTTACGTTCAAACATAAATATAAATATTGAGAATCCCAGGAAGTGTCATTTATTTCCGACATGTAAATGTATTTTGAAATAATACAAAAATAAAAAAGTACTGATAACGTTTATAAATTATTGATGACATTTGAGGATTCGAAAGCGTGAAACAACTGCCGGCCGTATCCTCTGGAGCGCCATGTGAATCCCAGAGGACGCGAGTTCGAACCCCGGCGCAAAGTGATTCAAAAGCGTGAAACAACTGCCGGCCGTATCCTCTGGAGCGCCATGTGAATCCCAGAGGACGCGAGTTCGAACTCCGGCGCAAAGTGATTCTAAAGCGTGAAACAACTGCAGGCCGTATCCTCTGGAGCGCCATGTGAATCCCAGAGGACGCGAGTTCGAACCCCGGCGCGAAGTGATTCAAAAGCGTGAAACAACTGCAGGCCGTATCCTCTGGAGCGCCATGTGAATCCCAGAGGACGCGAGTTCGAACTCCGGCGCAAAGTGATTCAAAAGCGTGAAACAACTGCCGGCCGTATCCTCTGGAGCGCCATGTGAATCCCAGAGGACGCGAGTTCGAACCCCGGCGCAAAGTGATTCTAAAGCGTGAAACAACTGCCGGCCGTATCTTCTGGAGAGCCATGTGAATCCCAGAGGACGCGAGTTCGAACCCCGGCGCAAAGTGATTCAAAAGCGTGAAACAACTGCAGGCCGTATCCTCTGGAGCGCCATGTGAATCCCAGAGGACGCGAGTTCGAACCCCGGCGCGAAGTGATTCAAAAGCGTGAAACAACTGCAGGCCGTATCCTCTGGAGCGCCATGTGAATCCCAGAGGACGCGAGTTCGAACTCCGGCGCAAAGTGATTCAAAAGCGTGAAACAACTGCCGGCCGTATCCTCTGGAGCGCCATGTGAATCCCAGAGGACGCGAGTTCGAACCCCGGCGCAAAGTGATTCTAAAGCGTGAAACAACTGCCGGCCGTATCTTCTGGAGAGCCATGTGAATCCCAGAGGACGCGAGTTCGAACCCCGGCGCAAAGTGATTCAAAAGCGTGAAACAACTGCAGGCCGTATCCTCTGGAGCGCCATGTGAATCCCAGAGGACGCGAGTTCGAACCCCGGCGCGAAGTGGCTCGCAAACCAGCTGGGCAAGCCCCGCCGCGTCCTGCGCCCGGCAGCACCCGCCAACCGGTTCCTTATATAAGGCGCGCCCCCCGTCGTCCTTTCGTCTCCGGTCGCAGCCTTTGCGGGCGACATCATTCACGCGATCGCGGGGAAGCGGCGATACGCCAAGGCCTCATAAGGGAGCGGACCGCCGCGCGGCGCGCCTCGGCGACAATGGGGCGACCGCTCGCGACTCTCGGGTCCATCGGATGTGCTCCACGCTACATCTCCTCTATATCAATACACGAGACAAGCGTTTATCTTTATTCTGTGTAACCAGTGTTATATATTTGAAAGATGTCAATATTTTTGTCAGCAAGCCAATGTTTTTAAATCGGGAGCGGTAGCTCAGTGCATCAACTGATGTCACTGCAGCGCCTCTGACCGGGAGGTTCTAGGTTCCCACTCCCCACGGCGGCAGGATCCTAGACACTAGCTTTTCAGCTAGGTCGAATTCAGTCACTGTCTGGAGGAGAATTCCAGCGGCCGGCTGCTCTGATCGGTAGTTTTCCGTGGTTTCTCCAATCAACACCAGACGATTGCCGGAGCAGTACCCTAACAAACGGGCCACGGACCGCGCTCGATCTGTCCTTCCTCTTCCTTTTCCTATCCTCTCCCCTTACACACACACTTACACTAACATGCACTACACTACCACATATTCCGGGAGACCTGTCGGGAGCTTAGAGCTTGTCGCGGCTGGGGTGGTGCTCCGCTGTTGGGAGAGTCCTGGTTAGGGGGAAACCCCACTAGCCGACGGTAGGTCGTCGCCGGATCTCGCCATCCAGCGGGGGAAGATCATCGCCATCTCTCGAGAAAAACATGCACTACACTAACGGGACTAATGGCCAAAGCAGTTGACGTACCCGGAAACACGAAAAATCAATCAATGTTCTTAATGTTTTCATTTTCTGATTGTAGCTGTAGCTAAAACCATGCATCTTAAAGCCATTAGTGACAACCTCACCAGAATCACCAGACATTTTCCTCAATCGTTTCTTTATCTTTCAGGTTCGAGAAAATCTAAACCTTTTTCAGAAAATTCTTATTATTTTACGAAACTTCTGTTTTTTTTTGTAGAAAATGGCTTTAATTTGTGAAAACCTGACTACCAGAACTAGTCTTATGTCAAGTCCAGGAAGTCCTTTAACTGGAACGCAAATTTCGTAGTAGCTGTAAAAATGTTTGAACCGCCCAATGCAGATAGGGTTCATCTTACATTTTCACAACTATACAGGAGATAGAAAAAACGATTTGCAAGGAAACATTATTATTATTATTATTATATTCATTTTATTATTGTTTATGCAGATAAATTTGCAGTATCTGAACGTAATATACTACAAAAAACTTTTTTGCACAGTTAAAAGATAAACCTCATAGGAAGGCATACCAATCATAACATTCAAGTAGCCGAAATGTGAACGTGCATTCTTTCTACATTGGGCGGTTCATTTGTGCATTAAGATTATCATTGAGTTGAAAACATTAACGTACCAAAAATATCGATGTGTCTAAAATAGTAAGTGGAGACTGTTCCGAAATACGAGTTTTCAATTAATGAGGCAAGCGCGACCTATCGACATACAGGCAATAAATTCCCACCCCCAGGGACAATGGCGGTGGCGAAAGAGCCGGAAGCCTTCCGCTCGTGTCGCTGCACAATCGACGGCCGCCTCGCCGCCCACTTTCACCCTTTCCGGAACTAGACTGTTTCTGCCGGGCGGCCCAGCCTGCCCTGCCCGGCGCGGCCCGGCGCTGCTCCTGGCCGAGATGGCGCCCGCGATTGCGCTCTCAGCGACGGAGGCGGCGGCAGGGGCTGCCTGCAATCGGATCGCGGGTCGCATGCGACCAGGAGACACGCGCGCCCTCTCGGGCGATTGCGAGCGCCAGCGAAAGGGAAAGTAAAGGCGCAATGAGAGGACGCGGGAGTGCTCTGGGGGACGGCGTCACGCTCAGGCATGCGTGAAATGCCGCCGCTTGTCGTATTATGTCGTTTGCCTTCATCCAACATTCGTCACTTTCACGTCACATACAAATGGTAATTTTGGGAATCCCCTTCACACGTGTTTTTCTCGTCGTACCAAACAATTTCTTTTGAATGGCTTTCATGTGACGAAGAGGCCCCTCGGTGTGAATGCCAAGGACTGATAGCTTGGAAATTTGGAATGTAGGTCTGGTAATGAGAAAAGGACTACGACCTACACAAACAACAGAAGATACAATGAATGCTTACAATTATTGTAATAAATATTTAACACACTAATTTTGAGAATATACTATTCATAAAAAATATCTAGTGAAACTTGTTTTTTCTAACCTACATATGACCTCGTTTGTGTTTGCGTTTCCAAATATATTTTAGATATAGTATTTTATATTTTTTTAATTAATTTATTTTTAAAGGTAAATGGACACTGTAATTCGATCTAGGAATAGTCAAATAAAACAATTCTTGACAAAATGTCAAAAAATTATTTGCGGTTCTTCAACATTTCGGTTTCCTAATCATAGAACCGAAATATTCCTCCAAGAATATTAAAGAAGGGTCAAACCTAGTCCTAAATAGAAATTTTCATTGAAAAATATGTAGCCATTTTTAAGAAAATGGCCATTAACCATTACAGTAAATGCGAAATTTGAAGCTCTTTTTCACAGGAATCTATTGAGTTTTCAAAAAATAATAATTTAAAGTCATTTGAATTCACAAATGCAATTATGTATACAAGGCGATGGAAATGTGCATATTAACGCCGTGAGAGATATTTAAAAAAATTACATTCGTGTAATTTTTGAAAAAAAAAAAGAATACACCAAAATGAACTTTACGCTAACAGTGCAATTAGCACTATCTATTAAAAACATTTGAAGGCAAAATTTGGGGCGTTTTTTGAGAAAATGGCGTTTGAGCATTTCTTAAAATGCATAATTTTGAGCTCATTTTAACAGAAACTGTGGATTTTTCGAGAAATTTTATATGATATTAATTAAAGTACATGTGTTGACTCAAATGTAAATATTACCGACGTGAGAGACATATCAAAAAATTACATTTTTGTATTTTTTTAAAACAAAAAAATAAAGTAATATGGCGGTTATGTTGTAGTATAGGGTACATTTGACACTACTCCTACCAAAAATTTAGAGAAACAACCCGTCTTTGAGAAAATCTTGTTTTTGATATTTTTTAAAATTGCAAATATTGCACGAAATCTACTAAAATTTTCAAAAAAATCTACATGCCCTTAATGAAAGAACTATTTATGGACAATAAATTTCATTTAAAGGAAAATCTCTATCTTTAATTTTATAGTTGTGCGAAGACGCCGAAAAAAATTCAAACATTTGCAATTTTCGAAAACTCAGAACCAAAATCGGAGATATGCCACTTTTATAAGTGTACTTTACTTTATTCTTACAAGAAATTTAAAAGAAAAATAATTTGAAAGCGTTTTGAGAAAATTTTGGGTGTCCGGGGAACTTCATGTAAAGTACACCTAAATTTTAAAGAATGTTTTTCAAAATTTCAAAGCTTCAACTAAAGTCAGATCGGCAGGGGTTTCTTCAATTTGGGAAAAATTCTACGCATGGTTTCGGCGGTAGCAGTGTTCACAGATTAATGGACGGACGTTTTGCTTTCAATTGGTTTTTCGGCATCAAGGACCCATCAAACAGCAATGCCTACTACACCACGTGTTAGAAGATTTTTTCTCTTATTTTAGCACCTGGATTAATCCAAATTCTCGTTATTAGGACCCAGGAATGAATTTTTTCTGCCGAAAACTCGCCGTTTCTTCTCGCAGCATTACATAACTTTCTCTATACTACGTATAAACCTACGTATACGAGAAAGTTAATATAGCGTATGCAACTCATTTACAATGTTGTTTTATTGTATTCAAGCTAATTTGAAAACTTGCTCCTAACGCCGTTCGTTTTCAAAACATGTACTCATGCAATAACACTTAACATTATGAACTAATTGCGTAAACTACTTTATATTAAGTATTAATTTTTAAGAATTAACTTCAATTCTTACAGTATTTATTTCTGTTGATACGATGGCAAAAACTCGAATTATATCAGAAAACCAACTGTCTCAAGTACAATAGCTGGTTCCTGTCATTACTTCTGGCTGTGATTATAGGTACCAGGCCTTTAAAAGACACGAAGAACGATCTCTCTCTATGATAAATGATGCTATTCTCAGTGTATTGCAGAAGAGACCGGAGAAGGACCGTTAATCACGAAAGCTCGGGGGCGGTGAGAAAACATCTCGCAAGAGTTTGCCAAGAATGCAAGGAAAACAGCAAGCGCGTGATGACAACAGCGCCTCCCCTTCTGCTGTTAACGCCCTTGTAATCGAGGTGGCGGAGTTCTATACATATAACGGTCGTTCCTATCCACGCTCTAATTTTTTTTCTTGTTCTGATGTCTTGAAAGTATTGAATAAACTAAAAGGACTCACTTCTTTCGAGAAACTTTCTAGAATTACTAATATATACGCTAAACGAAGTTCGGAAACAAAAGTAAACAGGGAGTTTTCTTCTCTTTTATGAATCACTGAATTTTTCACCCCTGCCGTTAGCACATGATGTACGACATTTTTATTATTATTATCGTATTCATACTGCTGTATTGCGTAACTTTAATTTTTAAAAAATCGTTTGAAAATACTTTTTGTACTTAAAACAGAAATGTTGACAATTAATCATGAAAATTGTCTGATCTGTTATTCAGAAAATCAATAGAATCCTAACTAAGATATCACAGTTAATAAAACATGCCACAGTTAATAAAACATGCTAAAATTGTATCCATGCGTACAAATGCTAAAATTTAATTTAAAATTCAAAAATTAATATAGGCACATCTGTCAATAACGAATTTCAATATTCAAATGTCCAATTAGACTTTCCGTGACATAAACATGTGAAAGGGCAGCAAATACCAACTTGAATAAATTACAAAAATACGAAGTAAATTATGTACTATCGAGGTCAATAAGCGGATCTTTTTTTCCGCAATGACTAAATTCAACAAGAACTCCCTATAGTTTCAATAAAAAATTGATAGACTTACTGCACGTTTCTTTGATTTTGCCCTACAACCCAAATATTTAATCTGGGATCTACTTCACATTCGAATTGTAGAATTACACTTGTTTTTTTAACGTGCGGGTGTAATATTCAAGATGGAATATGGGACTATTTTGCGTCTTTCTCAGTCCTACCGCAAGATGTCGCGTCATCGCGACCGTATCAAGCAGTGTTGCAGATCAAGTACCTCTAGCGGCAGGACCGAGAAAGAGGCAAAAAATCGTGCCTTATTCCATCTTGAATATAATACCTTCAGATGCCACGTTAAAAGAAACAAGTATAAAAGTCGGCGCTTGAAAGACTTAACTATTCCTCCCTAATATACTGTGATACGCCAAGAACCCTGGGTTTAGTTGTAACGATAGAATTAACATCCAGCGTTAGTAATAACAGCATTGTTTGCGAACTCGGAAGTCAAAGAATACGCGTTGTTAGAACAACGGTTCAACAAAGTATGATATTCAATGATTGATGTCATAGCGCTGTGCAGATGGACACGGCCCCGAACACATTAAATGAAAAAGGTTTGGAGAGGGCATTGGTAACTGTGATCTTTTAGAAGAACGCAAGGATTCTCTCTCTAGAAAAACATTGAAGCGAGAACACGTAAGCAGTAGCTGAGGTGTGAACGGATTTTCAGCTTATTCGTTATTTCAGCTATTCGTTATTCTGAAACTTCTTCCCGTGTAATGCCTCCGTCAGTAGACCAAACAAATGGGAATCTGATGGTGCTAAATCCGGGCTGTAAGGGGGAGGACATTTCCTGCTGATGCGGCCAGAACGATGTTCGCCAGTCACTTAATCTCAACCATTTACGAACTGTTCTATCAACTTGTAAAAATTCCTTTCCTCATACACTTTAGTCATTCTAGAGTCATATTAGTTGGTTTTCCACCCGCAGCAAGTTAAAAAGGAATCACAGAACGTTTTCCAACCAATGTGGAATTTTTAAGTGGTCATCGTTCAACTTAACTTTGAGTAAATGAACACAACAAAGATGATCTACCAGGTACTCAGGGCTCATCCCAGTAATTCCAACTTAAAGTCCTAAAATTACCAAACTTGCTCTACCAAGTGTTTTTTTTTTTCAGACCAATTTTTCTCTTAAATGATTGAATGACCTACGTAACATTTCCATATGTTATTTACTACGAAAAATTATATAATGTATTATTTAAAATCTTCGAAGACGCAACAAGCCGATCAAAGGTTAATAAAATAAAGATATTTACTCCTTTATGTAATGAGGAAATGTTAACAAAACTAAATTAACTTTGTTTAGTTCAACATTAATTTCGCCAAAGTGAATTCACAAATTCAGTTTATATACAGCATCATTTCGCTAAAACCAAGATTTAAGGAATAATCAAACCCAACTTACAAGATTTTAAATTCCATTATCCAACTTGAAAAGTAGCATTCAATATTCATAAGCCACAATAGTAAATAAATAAACTATATTATTTGTTGTGAAAATGAATAGTTTGAATTTTCCGAAAATTTTTCCCCTGATTTCTTACAGCTTGGAATCTTGGGAAGAAAGGTAGCATGAAATACAAATCAATAATTTGCTGTTGGACCACATACTCAAATAATGAGCGCACAACAGAAGATTCAATGACAACAATTTCCAAGAGAATTATTTTTTGAGAGTCGCCTTACGTCGTCGAGAATTTGGAAACGACCTAAAACCTGCCCGGAACTCGTTCGATGGCAGACACCAGCTCACGCGCCTGGAGATAGAATGTTCGAGTGGGTGATTATCGAGCTATGACGGCAACTGCCCGCTTGATTCTAGTTCTCGAGAAGGTGCTCTTCAAGTGTTCGGCTATGAAGGATCATGACACAATGTTCAGAAATAAAAACAAAAGTTAGTAGAAAATTCACTCAAAAATCGTCATACTCACTCAACAATTAAAACAATTTTATTTATATTTTATTTACGATTCTAAAGTACGATTGAGAAAAATATGATTAATTTAAACAGTTCAATGACATTTTTATAAATGTAAGTCATTTTACTGAATAATGGAATATCTTGTTAAACCAGGAGTGTATCTTCTTTCTGTCGTTTTGACATAAACGTATTTTCACAAAGTTTAGAGATTCTTTTTAACTGCCACAATAGAAGTCTCCTTTACGAGTCACGACTTTGGATCCTCGTCGTTGAAGCGCTGGCTGGGTTGCGAATGAATTCAAAGCCTCTGACGCACAGGAGTACTACACTGAATAGCTACATCACAACATGTGCTCGAGACGTGATTCTTCACGAATACACGGTAGTTGCACAAGACACACGAAACGGCAAACACCAATTATACAGTGCTTTTAAATATACGCATTAATGCTCTATGATTAATCTTACTCATTAGAGATAAAAAACGCATACACAGACACGAAGAATCAATAACATTAATGACACTATGAACATTTACAAAAGAAATATGTTGGTTTTACCTGCATGTAGAACTGAGGCAACGAATCATACTATTTTTAAACAATGCTTGTGCAGGTTCACTTTAAAGGCGACGAAAACATAAATATTGGTTGAAAGTTACATCGGTTGATAGGACATGTGGCTCTGAAACCGAAATCGAGTTGAGAGAGAAAACAAAAGTTTATTTGTGAAAACACTTTGGGTTTGTTTTATAGCGTGGGATAAGGTATACAACTTCCATACTGGAATGGAATACGAGGCTAAGAAAAGATGAGTGGAATCAGTGCAACGTAAAAATCTATATAAGCCAGTTCCTAAATCTTCAGATCTTGAACGGGTCAGATAAATCAAATTCAAATATTAATAAACAAAATGAACGAGTACAAGAAGGTAAAAAATTGACGTAATAGCTGTTTGGCGCACCTAGAGAGTGGGTTCAACGGCCGTGACTAGATCTTGCACAGCACAGGCGAGGGGCGTAGCGCTGCCAGCTCAGGGTGGAGCTGGTACACAAAGGAACCGGGTCTCGGGGCCCGCCACCGCCGATCACGACAGGCGGGCGGACAGGCCTTCGCGATTTCGGGTGGGGCGGGGTGGGGCGGGGTGGGGCGGGGTGGGGCGGGGCGGGGCGGGGTGGCGGTGCTCGGCGGATGTGGGTGCAGCGGGGCAGGGCGTGGCGTGGCGTGGCATGGCGTGGCGTGGCTGGGCGGGCGGCGGAGCGGGGCGGAGCGGGGCGGAGCGGGGCGGAGCGGGGCGGAGCGGGGCGGAGCGGGGCGGAGCGGGGCGGAGCGGGGCGGAGCGGGGCGGAGCGGGGCGGAGCGGGGCGGAGCGGGGCGGAGCAGGGCGGAGCGGGGCGGGGCGCTCGGCGGGATGGTCGTAGCGGGGTGGGACGAGACGAGGCGGGGCTGGGCGGGGCTGGGCGGGGCTGGGCGGAGCGGGGCGGGGCGGGGCGGGATGGGCGGGGCTGGATGGGCGTAGCGGGGTGGGACGGGCCCAGGGCGACCGACCTGAGCGCAGATAAGCGAGATGACGTCAGCCTCCGCGGCGCAGGAAAAGTGGAGCAAGTCAACAGCGGCTGCAGCTGGGCCTGCGCGGCGCGGCGTTCGACGCACTCAGAAGCCCCGCAGGCACTCACCGGAATCTGCAACAAAAGAACACACGGCGGATGAGAACACATGCAGCGCCAGTGTCAAAGAAAGCGAGGCAACCCCGCCCGGCGATTGCCAGCGAAATGAGACTCCTCAGCTACTAAGATACCTTGTCTACAACGTGATAAGTGGTATCTGCGTATTAACATTAACAATTATTTTACATTATTATTCTTAATACTGATTTTACAGTTCTTATAGTTTATTACTATTGTTTACCTTGCTCACTCACTCTATCGAACATTACATTGGGAATATTCTTGAAGATTAACTTCTTAGGCGACGCTTTTTATGGGTCATAAGTAGAGCTGGGAAGTTTATACATCTTTTTAGCTATGAAATATGCTTGCAAATATGTCACAAAAATGCGTATAAATCGGTAAGATAAGCAGCTTTTGGTCACAAAAACGTATTTTACAATGACATTACATCTTATTGCCTCCTAGAGAAACAGGGAATAGGCAGATTAAAAACAGATTAGTACCTGCTTCTGCATATTTTATTTTGCATTAAAAGCACAGAAAATCGTAATCAGTCAAGGATTCATGTTATCTATTGATAGGGAGTGTCTCCTATAATACAGTATCATTTTGTATGATAAAATTATACTTTCACATCAATGTGATGGGTGCAAACGTATATTTTGACACCTTATTTCGCAAAAATTGTGGGCTAAAATTGTGTCTAAGAAGCTTGTTCTTTGTCGCGTGCGATTTTTCTTCTTTTTTAATTTGTATTCTATCAGTTTTTGTACAAAATAATAAAATACTTACAAGTTAATTTATTAAAAGGCTAGTAATACCTTCTGCTAAATGATTTGTGATAAGTCAAAAGGAGCGAAGTTTACATTTTCAGTCCATAAAAGATTTATATACGATTTCAGAAGAGGGTCTCTATGCTACATCGATTCCAGTTACCTTAATCGGAATTCTTCTTATGATTTTCTGTTGTAGTCAGTGTTATCAGATCAACGGAATTCCCACCTGATTTGGTGATTTTTCGGCATGGTCAGCGGGGAAAAATAGTTTTAACGGTTAGCTGGGTAGTTAGTCATAAATCTGTGAGCAATTTTTTATAATAAATTAACCTTTATTTTATATATAAATTTTCCTGGGTTATTTAAAAAAAATAAGCGGCAATTTTTCGCATGCCTACAGGCAACAAAGTTTTAATACGCCCCTGTCTACCGTTAAAAGACATCTAATAATTAGCATTAGAACCAGATTTGAACACAATTATGTGAATCCCTTAGGAGCCAACTTCATGTGAGAAGGGAAGTCTCCATCTTTTTCGCATCCTGCTTCGCTTACATTTTAAGTGAGCACAAATGTATTTCAAAGCACTTATGAGATTTGAAGTCACGAGAATTAGTTCATCGGCGTTACCAATTTTCAAGATAGATTCGACGGCTCGTAATACTTGAAATTATAGTGATATTCCCGATAAATATCATGCACAAATCTAGACGCATGAAATTGATATTAACTTTAATGAACCAAGAATATAGGAACACAATATAAAATTAAAATTAATTAAAATATAGTATATAGCAAATAAATTTAAGTAACAATGTTTTCAAGCAAAATATGCAATTTACAGAATTATTATGTTTATAAATTAAACCGGCAAAATATGCATAAAAATCATGGAAGAATTGAGCAATCTTCTGCGTTAAATAGCTCAGGGCCAGTTAGTTCAGTGGCCGGAAAGTCGAAAATGACGAGACTCATCAAACCTATGAACTCATTTTCATGGAGGACGAAGGACTCGTACGTGATTTCTCAACGGACCATCGGTTGTGCCTTTCACAAACCAAAAGCGACAGCAATTATGATCCTGCTTCAGCGTTTGTGACCGCATACGCGCAACATCAAATTCTTGAAGATAAGGAAGAGCGAAAAATTATTTTTTTGTATACCATCATTATAAACGACCCTTTTCGATACCCCGAATCGTGCATAATCCAGTATTTTATCGCACGCTACATGACGTCATCGCCATTATTAAACGCGACATGACGTCATCACACATTCAGCCAATAGTAGCGTGAGAATCGTGGGGAGGTAGAAGAAGACGGAACAGCCGACCACCGTTTTCTCGCACGGATGTCAACAATGCCATCTTGAATTTGATTTCCAGAGGGCGTTGGATGTCAAGCACCCGAGACGTCAGAAGAAAGTTGTTTCGCGAAATTAAGTTTGATTCTCTTGTAAATTTATAATGCTGTTATACAAAAAAATAGCGTATGCAACTCGTTTATAATTTTGCTTTATTGCATTCGTACAAATTTGAAAACTCGCTCCTAACGTCGCTCGTTTTCAAAACATGTACTTATGCAATAAAGCTTAACATTATAAACGAATTGCATAAACTACTAGTACCTGTCGATCAATGAGCCTAATATTTTATGTAGCATTTCCTCATCCCAATGTGGAATATCATAATTAAAAACGAAAAGATCCTTCAAGAATTGTCGGCGAACAATTTCGATTTTATTTCTTCCTTCAGGTGTTTTTTTTTGTTGAGTATTCGCCTTTTGAAAGTTTAGTGCCTGACTCTGCCAGGTGTGTGGTATGATGCCAGAGTCGTTTGATATAACGTAATGATAATTTGACATGCCTTCTACAGAGATCACTTTAATGGAGAATGCCTTTTGAGAGATTCGAATCGGAAGCAGTCATATTGCCTAATGATGCTTCCACCCGAACTTCACAACCTGGGTCGTCGTTTCGAATGTTAAATATAAATCATCCGGAAAAATTTAATGAGTACCACGTTACATGACACAATTGACGCATCATCTTTATGTCAATATACCTGTTTTCCACGAACGCCAAATATCATATGTTGTTTATACAATGAAAAAACCATAGGAGTCGAATTTATGATCGTCCTGTCGTTTACACTTCATTGTGCTTGAACTACCTGCCAGGTGTATGGTATGATGCCAGAGTAACCTGTTACATTCTAAATTAAAATCGATGTTCATGTATCGTAGAAAACCTCTCCTCTTTAAGGGAATTCGTCGCCAGACTATCTCCCACATACCTACACATTCATTTCAATCAGGTAGACAGGACGAGTCAGCGACGTTACCTCGACACGAATCGCGAGTTATATAAGAATAGAAGACTACACACACAAACAAGTTTCCTCAGAAGAACGGGACGTTTGTTGCGTCACGCATACATTACCTTGGTTGCGAATGTCGTCTACGACTGAAACGTCGAAGTGATCTTTTGAATCTTCTATTCGACGGTACAACAAGCATTAATAATTACGGTGACTGACAGAAAGAAAACACACAACTGGGCCAACACGAAATGAAAGATGAAAACGATAGACTTCATTTCAAATCCTAGAGAACACAGTTCCATATGTTATGTAGAAAGTCCCATAAATTTGAGATGGAAAAGTATGGAAGATAACTCTTTTTCTTGTTGTTGTTGTTGTTGTTGTTGTTGTTGTTGTTGTTGTTGTTGTTGTTGTTGTTGTTGTTGTTCTTCCTCTTCCTCTCCAGACTTTTGAGAATTGATACCTCCTTGGCCAATTTCAAAATGAATGATAATTTAGATCATTGTATGAAATGCATGGTGGTTGGCCTTTGCATATTTCTTGAATCCCAAATTGAAAAAATACATGTTTTCCCTGGATTCAAAAACCTATGTGCCTAGCGAAGAGCATTTGTCGCTAATCATCGTGCACTATACAGATCGGTTTATAGTTCTACGTTACTTTAAGTCCTTAACTTCACTCCTTACTTTAAATCCTTTTACTCATTGAGAATGGGAGCCCGGAAAATGATTTAAAAATGTGACCCATACGCACTGATTGAAAATCTACTGACCCGATAGATTCCTTCGCTTCACCAAACGGCGCGTGGAAGATCTCATGCGAGTGCAGGGTTTGCGACCCGGTCCTTCCAGAGCCAGCCTCTGGGGAGCAGGAGGCTCCCCGGGCGTGGGGTGGAGTGGGATGGGGGTGGGGGTGGGTGGGGGTGGGGGGTGGGGGTGGGGCTTTGCGGCGCGTGTTTGTGCGCTGCCGCGTCCTCTCGGGAGGCCGATCTCGCATGCGCCCCGCGCGCCCACCGCCGAGCGCCTACTTAAGGCCAGCCGAGAAAGGTTCTGGAAAGGTCAACGTAGCTGTGCGACCACGACGCGGCGCGACGCGACGCGACGCGACGGCGCGGCGGCAGTGGAGGTAGCGGTGGCGGCGGCGGCGGCGGCGGCGAAGGCGGCGGCGGAGGCGGCGGTGGCGGCGGCGGCGGCGGTGGCGGCGGCGGCGGCGGCGGCGGCGGCGGCGGCGGCGGCGGCGGCGGCGGCGGCGGCGGCGGCAGGCGGCGGAGGCGGCGGCGGCGGTGGTGGCGGCGGCGGCGGAGGCGGCGGCGGCGGCGGCGGCGGCGGAGGCGGCGGTGGTGGCGGCGGCGGCGGAGGCGGCGGAGGCGGAGGCGGAGGCGGAGGCGGAGGCGGCGGCGGCAGCGGCGGCGGAGGGGGCGGCGGCGGAGGCGGCGGAGGCGGCGGAGGCGGCGGCGGCGGTGGTGGCGGCGGCGGCGGAGGCGGCGGCGTCGGCGGCGTCGGCGGCGGTGGTGGCGTCGGCGGCGGAGCGTAGAAGATCGAAATGCACAAGCTCCGAAAGCTTATTTGCTAAGAATTCCAAGCAAACATTCAAATAAGATGATAACAGACGACAAATAGACGCTACATTGATGGCGGCAACAATTACAGTCATGAAGAAGTTGGAAGCTCATGCTTGTTAGCAGTTTTTCTGCTGCTAAGGGTGCTACTGCTACTTAGCAAAAGAAACAGAACACGTTTCAATAAAAATGTACAATACGTTCAAATTAAAATGACGCAACCTGAATTGAATAGATCTCATCCTTCAGCTGTTGTTTAGGTTTTCGAGCATCTTCAACACCTACTCACCTATTATGAGATGTTCGAATGTCATTTGTGGTAATTTTTCCTACTTTTAACATATCGCCTGACAACACTAGTGGCACATCTAAAAAATCCTGAATTTTAATTAATTCCCGTTAATTAAAAGGCCCCATTCGGTGAATGCGACGCCAACGCTCTCGCTTGCGGTGCTCGTAAGTTGATTGCGACATGGGTGGAACCTCGCAAAAGCGGGTTTGACTACCTATTGTGATTATCGTTTTGTTTTCCAGTTACTCTGGTGATAGGTACATATTTCATACATATATTAAACACAGCCACATTTTGATGATTGCATATTTTCAGTCATGGTAATACCTTTAGAAAGAGAGTCTGTTTCTGCAATTAATTTCGAAAGGTCTAAACAAACCTTACGATTGTATTGGGTTAATATGATATTGAAGGCAGAGCCATTATGCATTTTCTAATATACCTTAATCAGAAAGAAAATAATTAATATTCTCAAACAGCTACTGTTTCAGGCAGAACAGTTGATTTGAATGAATTAGTAAGAGCGTAAAAAATTAAATAATTTCCAGCGAGAAAAATTGATAAATTATCAAGGCTTCATTTACATAAATCCACAATTTTCTCAAAAATTGTTCCATTTTTTCTTTTCATTAAATTCTCTGAATTTTCGAAAACTGCAAAAGTTAAATTACTTTGGGCGTCTGTTTACAATTAAAATATTGAAGATAGATTTTTAAATGAAATATGTTCTTCCAAAATATATTTTTAAATGAGTTCACGAACAATTATTTTTAAAAAATATAATTTTTTAAATTTTGCTTAAAATAAAGGAATAATTTTTAATAGAAATTTTGCTAAAAATTCAAAAGCTTACGAAATATACTCATAAAACTGGTTCAGGTCCGATTTTCGTTGAACTACCTGAATTTTAGAAAATTGCAGTTATGAATGATGCGAGAAAGTACGTGCTGCTGTAACATGACAAGTTTATTATTGATTATGCTTGATAGGATTCAAAAGGTGGAATTTCCTCTTTTCCCTCTCCTCGATGGCATTCTTCAAAATTGAACGTTTATCCGAATACCCTCCCTGAAGTAAATATTGAGCTCGCTCGAAAAAACGAGTAATGGGTAAACTTAAACTAAACCTCTAATGATATTTCAAACATACTAAATTTGTATGAGGATTCCGAAAAGTCAAGCAAAGTTTCAACGCAAACGTTCCAAAATACGAAAAATGCGCGCCAATACCATCCAATGTAGGAAGAGTCATTCAGCGTTACGGTCCGCCGTGTTTGTTCACGGCCGGAGTTCAACGCAAGGCGAAGACATGACGTCAGGAAGGCGCTACAGCAGTTGCCGATGCAACGCCTATCTTCTAGTGACCTCCACGTGCTGCAGATGTGGTGCCCAAACAGTGAGCGGGCACGGCGCCAGCAACGATTGTCTGAAAACGGTACATTGGTCGTTCGCTGTTTGCGGCCTCGAAACAAAATCGTTTCCTGGAAGGGGAACATGTTGCACGGTCCCTTTCTGAATGCTGCTCAGTGCGAATAACTCAGGCTTAAAACTATACAGAAGTAAAGTTGAAATGAATCTGAATGTAGTCAAGCGTTAGCTTATTTTATTAATGTTTGTAGCAGACGAAGTAACTACTGGCCATCTAATTGAATTTCTTTTCAGAGGCTTCACTAGTGCATTACAATATACTAAGGGGTAAATACTACGAATACCAAGGAAGACTTTCTGTATTATCTACTTAATCAGAACAAATGCGGGGCCGTTTTATCACAACTTTCACAGTTCCTTGAGATATCACAAAAATTTCTTGGACACTTGAGGAAAATATTGATCGTAACCAATTGCTTTCTCTTAATTCTCCTCGGGAAAACGAAGAGCAATTCTTCAAGTAATTTCTATCTTCAAGTGCTTCCTAAGATTTGTGAGTACATCTATAGCAGTGCTGAGATTCTTGGCATGGAATATTGAGGAAATAGTAATCAATAAGATTATCATTAATCATTAATCTGACATTAGACATGTTTCAGACTGATGACACTAATACTTTACTGATAAACGAATGTGTGTGTATAAAACCAATGTCGAATACATTCCGTAGTGGCGGCGGAGATATTATGGCACTCCATGATTATAAATTCAGGATAACAGAGGTATCAACCATAACTACTTGTGGTTGATACCTCTGTTATCCTGAATTTATAACCAACGTTGAATGTTATCAAAATCTTCGATCAATCCAATCATTGCCACGTATGACCCGAACGGAGACTGCGATAGAGCTATTTACGAAGAGAGACCACAGAAAAACACACATTAGGCAACTCAGCAATTCAAAAGCGGATGGGTAGTGCACACACGTTGGAGGCCACAGGCACTCGCGTGATTATCCAAGAGGCCGCTGCAAACACGCGAGGCGCTACGATCACACACACCAACCACACATTTTACTCCTTCCATTGCCATCGTCTGTGTCACCACCATTTTCAAACATTCATGATATTCCGACGTCGGATGCGTAAAAGAAATGTAGTCGCGAAGGGGGGCGGGGAAGGAACAGGTAGTGGTATGACGGCCGTAAAAGTGTCTGGGTCCACTCCAAGGGAAGGAATGCAATAACAATAAACACAATAATAAATGTAATGCTACTAATACTCAAAGTCATAAAGGCGACCGGCTGAGGCACCTGTTTTTCGCACGGGGGCAGCGGCAGCAGTTTTGCGTGCGCGAAATCGGCGGCCCGTTACCCGCCTCCGGAGTCGGTTCCCGCGGGCGCAGCAACCGGCCGTTTCTCCACTTCCCTTGCCGCCTCCGCCCCTGCTCCACCCGCCGCGTCTCCGCCTTACTTCTGCCTCTCGCGGTTTTTCCGAACTCGTTTCATCTAGCGCATTTTCTTTGATTCCTTTCACGTTTGCTGGGCTCGCTTAGTTTCGTTTGCGAAGTTCTTGGCATCAGTATCTCTACTTCGTCATTCTTGTTCTTCTTCTCACTGTGTTGCTTGCTTTTGGTTCTTACTGGATCTTGAGTTATCCAGTTACTAATTTTTGTTCTTTTTACTTCTCACGTCGATTGATTGATTGATTTTTTCGTGTTTCCGGGCGGGTCAACTGTTTTGGTCATTAGTTCCGTTAGTGTAGTGCATGTTTTTTTCTCGGGAGATGGCGGTATCTTCCTCCGTTGGATGGCGAGATCCGGCGCCGACCTACCGTCGGCTAGTGAGGTTTCCCCCTAACCAGGATTTTCCCACCAGCGGGGCACCGCACCAGCCGGGACAAGCTCTAAGCTCTCGATCGGTCTCCCGGAATATGTGATACTGTGGTGTATGTTAGTGTAAGTGTGTGTATCAGGGGAGAGGATAGGACAGGGAAGGGGAAGAACAAATCGCGCGCGGTTCGTGACCCGTTTGGTAGGGTACTGCTCCGGCATTCGCCTGGTGTTGATCGGAGAAATCACGGAAAACTACCCATCAGAGCAACCGGCTAGAATTCTCATCCAGACAGCGACGGAATTCGACCTAGCTGAAAAGCTAATGTCTCACGTCGAGTTAGGTGGGACTAACACTACACTTTTCATACATGCGGACTTTTCTCTATTTTAAAAATGTATTAATGAATTCTCTCCCGCCTTGTGCTTCCCTATTCTGGTCAACCTTGCATGTCTCCCTCCGTTCATGCAGCACCGTTCAATAACAGGAGGCTTTCCTGTCCGCCTCGTTTAATCTCTCTCAGCTCCGGACCTTCTGATGCGGTGCTCTCCGCACGGCTGCAGCCTGGCCTGCTCTCGGCCTCGCCTGGCCTCTCTTGGTTGGTCATGCCGCTTGGAGGCATATTTTGGCCTCACGTTAAGCTCCCATAATTGACATCCCGCTTCCGCTGTGGGCGTCTCGGAAGTGCCCAGCCACCGTGCGCCACGGCGCGGTGAGCTGCAGGCTGCGCGTAGAAAGTCGGTTTCCCTCGACTTCCCCAGCAAAGTACACAGATAAGCAGAAGTGTTCGAGATATGCATAGCGGCGAAGCGAAAATGACAATGAATCACTTTGATACTTGAATTCTTGGCTGTCCGGGATTAGCCGCGTTATGGTCGATGGAGCTGACGTTTCGGCCATCTTGTTGTGCCCTCTGCAGTATAGTTCTGAAGAAGGCCACAACAAGATGGCTGAAACGTCAGCTCCATCGACCATAACGCGGCTAATCCCGGACAACCAAGAATTCAATGACTCCGGCCGCGGAAGCCTACGACTCCACTTTGATACTTATTATTGTAAAATGCAACATATTAAGTTTGAGATGAAACTAGTTCTAACTACCTGTTCAATATGAAGATTGTAAGTTGTGTGTTATATCTCTTGGATATTTGCTGAATATTCCTGGATGGGAAGGGCGGATAAGCTCTCCAAAACAAAGAAAAACGTGAAAACATTTAAAAAGTAAGAAACATTATAT
>BLKR01002005.1:89568-231028 GCA_011170035.1 Teleogryllus occipitalis
GATTTAATTCTAGAAATCATGTGGCGTATTTCACTCTATAAAAACCACAGACTTGTAATGTGTTAATGAACGCAAACCACACATGAACTTCACGCGCCCTGCGGGTACAGTTCCGCATGACACCGACTGACTCAGAATCTGCCACCCCAACAGCTGGATACTTGAATACTTGGGATGACGTAAGGAGATAAAACAATCCCTTTCGGTGACTCATGCGCATTAGAAAATATTAGGGTGCACGTGACTTGTTTTCAAAACATCCACTAAGACCTTCTAAGACCACTAAGAACTGCTCTTATTGAGCGCGACTGCCAGACGCGAGAATAAAGACTGCAATCGTCGAAAGAAGGTAAATAAATAAATTTAAAGAAAATGAAAAAAACAAAGAACGAGAGCCTAATTTTGTTACTTTCTCATGGAAGTGGCGTAGATGAACTGAACAAATATTTTATTTTTAAGTAGATTTTATGCCTATTATACATATCTTACAGGTGCAATTTAAATATATTTGCATTAATAGCAAAATGCAGTGTGTTACGGTATAAAGATATGGTATATTTAAAAACAGTGACGTGATATGATTGTTTTATTGTGATTTTTGTAATCTGTTTATAAAATTGAGTATGTTGTGCACTCTATCTTCCTGTAGGTGGAAGTCGTGTTCCGAAGTGTAATCATTCATCATTTGGCTTAATTGTTCGATGATTGTTCGATTGAAGATAAATATAAAAGTTTGTCACAATCGCTCTCTAACGTTCGCAGTAATTTCAAGCGGAAGCTGCCCTTTATTTGATGTTTAAATGATTCTTTGCTATGGAACTAAATAAGTGTTTATGTGCTATAATTACAAAAAATGTTAATTCTAAAGGTTTTCAAATATTTCAAAATTTGAATGATTCATTTTAAAGTTTCACTTAATAATTACAATATTCCATTATGTATTTGATAAAATGTGAACAAAACATTATATGTGTTTTGAATAATGTAATCACATAAAATAGAAAAAATCTTTAAAATCTGGCAGCTGAGACTGGCATTATTGCAGAGATCGAAAAAACTGCTCATCATCGATTTTCTCGAAGTATTCATCCGGCATTCTGAAGCCGCATTAAAAAGGCCCCCGCCAACGACGCGTTTTAATTGGATCATTTTGTATGCCACGTATTACCCATTCAGGAATCCGGCGATCCCGCGGTTGAATAACAACCTGATCTCGAAATAGAGAGGTTGAGTAACCGTGCGCGCGCGCGACGGCGTTAACGAGGCGGCGCGTGCGCCAAAGGTGCAGGCGCAGGCATAAAGGCGCAGGCACAGGGCCAAAGAAGCCGCCAATGGCGCGGACGTGACCCGCGGGTCGAGCGCTGGACGACACGACGTGCCCCGGACATGACGTCACTCTACGCCGTGGTGAGGTGCCGGGAAAGGCGAGGTGCATGTTTTGGCAAAGATGGCTTTGCGGACGTCATGTCGTATCATGTCCTTTGCGGATGGTTTCAGAATGCGACTTTGGCAAGCAAGTTCTAGGATTAGATGCGCTTCACATTGCTGAGAACACAGATTCGGGTTACCTGTACAGTGTTTGTGTTGAATGTTTACATTTTTTGTTCCTAGACCTATCCGGGACCATGACCTTTCATTAAGCAAAATTTTCGTTGCGTTTTTAATCAATTCTCATACGCATTACAATTATTAATTAAATTCATAATTGCGATAATTAAATAATATTTTTTTGTAGAGTATGGTAATTGGAATGTAATTTGTTTGTATGGTAACGTAGCAATGGTAATGTCCACTAAGGTGATAGATAATATTCGAAGTGGATTTCAATTGTAAATTTTAGACATCTTTCAATAGCGGCAAAGATAATCATTCGTTGTCATAATCCCTTATGAACAATTACATCCTTGTTTTTGATCCTAACGAGTTGCAAGTCGTGGAAGAGAGGTAGGATATCCAGGGCACGTGATGAACACGTCAGTGCAAGCACTCCGATAACGACGGCGCCGGTGAAGAAAGGAAAAAAGAAAGAAAGAAAGAAAGAAAAAAGAGAGCGAGAGAACCGGAAGGCCGATGGCGAATCAACCTCGTATCGAGCACGTTCCGCGTTTACCCCCGGGCGGAGGGTCGTTTTCCTCTCTTTCGCCGCTCGGGCGCTTTCTGTCTTCTCCGACCCGCGCGCGCCCCCACATCCTGCGGACAACAGGAACTGAACCGTTCATCGATTCCGCACACGACAGGAATACGCTCGATTAGTGCCACTCAACTCTGGGCTTCACATCTCTCTGGAAGCAATTTATGGAGTAAAACAGAATGAAAGCAACTTTTCACTCCACTGGTTTGTTCATTCATCAATCACACGCTCATTTTTTATTCAATTATTTACTACTCCCTATCCCACTTCACGTGAATAAAGTCAGAACTAAGATACTACTTCTCAGTTTCAAAATAAAAGGAAACAGCGAAAATATCCAAAGCATCCACCCTAACAATAAAGTATTCATGGATGGATAGAAAATGTTCGCGGAAACGCATGCGCATGGTTTCAGAATAAATGTTACAAACCTCCGATTACAATCGTTTGCGGAGCTATAAATATTGCTCAGCAAACTATAACGAAAATGAATGGATTCAAGCGAAGCAGAACGCGAAGGCTCCGGTTCGAGTCCTGCCCGAACTCGTCGCCCGCAGCACACGCCCCCTCCACTAGCGACTGCAGCGGCTGATAAGTGCATCGAATGGGCGCCGAGGCGTGGCGCGGGCCAACGGGGTCAGATAAGCGCTCGCCGGCCATTCCGAGACTGTGCCGCATTCCGGGAATTCGGAGGATCACTGGTCATCTCGAATTCACGTATTCAAAGGGAACTTCAAACAGAACCCCTGAATGAACATACAAGACAAAAACTGTGACAAACTTTTTACACTTCTTCCATCCTCTCCTTGCAGTATAAAATTCACAATGTGGAAAACATTAAACAATCCCAAAAGAATACATTCACGTTATCCCAAAGACATGTCAAAACCTCCATAAAAATCACTATAATAATGTATATTAAATAAATAAATTTTCGTCCCAATATAATGATAATTTATAAACGTATGTGTAGAGTGTATATAGATTTAAGAATGTATAATGTATTGCGAAAGTTGTGTATTGTATGTGAAATCGTTTAGATGTATGTATTAGAAATATAAGTATGAACTCCTGTAAATTAGCTAATAGTAAGACAAAAGAGTGAGAGGTTGTATGCCTAAATATTATGTATTCAAAATAAAAATGTACAAACTCCTGAAACGCAAAACTGCCGAACAGGAAGAAAAAAATGAGGATCACTGGAGAAAGAGGTCCTAGGGTTGTACAACAATATTATTCTGCAGAGGTCATGCTTTTATATACGAGTCTAATGGCAATGAAGTGGGATATATTTTTAGATCATGGATCAACTTGTTTGGAATTAATATAACTTTCCTTAAATCATGCTAAAATAGAAATATCGTCTCATTGACTACCGGCATCTTTGGATTTGTACATTTCTTATATCTCACAAATACTTTTTTTAAATTTTCATCAGTTCTTTAAAATAAAAACTTCGATTGGTGTAATAAGATGACGAGGAAAGTCCATAATTATTCTCAGGCTAAGATGGATTTTTCGGAATTATATGTAATGGCGTTTAGTGAAAGCTGTTCTGTTATAAAATAGAGTTTGTATCAATTATGAGGTAGATTTCACTTTCACACGTTTGCTTCTGTGTGAAGCTACGTATACTACGTATAATTTTTGCTACGTATAATTCTTGAAATTGTAAAATAGACAAACTTGAGGAGACTTGAAGTGATTGAGGAGATAATACATTTAGTATAGACGTTTTGAGTAAACTTCCACTCATAAGATTCAAGATTCTTAGCATCAGGAATTCTAAGATTGTATAGTTTTTATTAACAGTCTTAAATTCATTCGCCAATGATTGAAGAAACAATCAGTTACTTTAGAAACTCTCATATGTACCAATGCAAATTTGGTTCCAAAATCTTACATGACTAACAATATAAAATATAAGATAAATTGACTATATAATTTTTGATAAAAAGAGACATATGAATCCGGAAAACGTTTTCCCTTTTGATTTAATAAATATTTTAATAAACGATCGATAAATTAAATTGTAACGTCAAAAACGTTTTGAAAATCTGAATCCAGAACTGTGATTGAAGCAGGTTGGAGACAATGGATTGATTGATTGATAAGCTTTAAGAAAGTTCTTCACATTAAGTGATAAGAATCTTCGAGATAATAGGTTATCATATGTTAAGGTTGAACTCAGAAGCATTTTATATTACAAAGTCATTAATCACAACAACATTCATTATCATTTAAGTGGATTCAGTCTGAAAACAACGAATGATACAACGCAAAATCTGCATCTTTACGCAATAGGAGAGCGATGCTAAGGAATTTGTCGAAGGAACTGATTAAATACTAGAAGAGATCTTAATCCAGAATCTCAAATATACATTCAGGTCGCGAGAGCTACAACGTTATCTCTCATTCCCATATGTTTGTAGTTTTTGCCTAAGAAAACCTTCTCCTCAAACGGATGTTTCTCTTACACATTTTTTAAAGATAGTTGTTATTTGAGTGGAAAGTCAAATCGTTTATTTCATTGAAGTTTTATTAACAAAGCATTCGGGTAAGTCATTTTGGGTACAATATGTACACCAGAGTGTTTTGTTGTGACAAACAAATATTTACTTCGTAATTTTCGGCAGAGAAACGCTTTGTTACAGCACTGCAGTTTGTAGACAAAATCTGTTGTTCCATACCGTCGAGACGTTTGTTCTTACGAGTCAAATTAGAACTAGCGGAGAGAAAATCTACTTTTCACGAATACAAACGGGAAAGTTGTAAATTTGTGAATTGATGAATTTGGCTGCACACATCGGTACTCTAGCATCAGCGCTTTTGCGCAGAGAACGCTGGGGTGATGCGGCACAGGTTTTGTAAAAAATTATTGCGTTGTACGTCGATGCGACGGGTCCCTGGTCCCTTCTTGGGCATTGAGCGCCTCGCACGGAGTAATCCTCCATTACGTTTTTCGTCGATTCCCGTCGCGTCGCAGTCAGCGTCTTTTATCCCTTCGGCCAGGAGCTCGGCGTCGTTAGTAACTGGGGTTCCTAGACGCTCGCCCAACGTGGAACCCACGATATCTCTAACCTCCATGACTTCACAAAGATACGTGAAGTCAATGGAGCGTAGTTAAGGAATTCGGTTAGCAACGCAGGAGATTTAGAAAATTACTGAAAATGCTTGAGTATGAGGTGAAAACAGTCAAGGAATTATTTTGTGGTAATATTGTAAGGAACATGACGGTATTGAATTTTTACATCAGAAATGACCCCCTGAATAGTAATACCATCTTTAATACAATTTCTCAGAACATTTTGGGTATACATTTTTGGAAAAATGTTGTTTGGGTATTTTCCAGAGTGAGTCATTTTAAGATCGTTTATAAGACCTGGTTTACACGCTTCCTATTGAAGAACATTTCGAGATTTTTAGGGGACGCGCACATGCAAACTGCAGCCATGCCTTTAGAGAAGCCACTGTGTGTATGAGCGCGTTCGCTCTATCTCCCGAAATCATTCGTTAAAAGGAAGCGAGTAAATTGAGTCTACCAGTCGAAAACTTTCATATTTCGAGGAACACTTTTTATTAATGAGACTATTAGTCAAAGCATTTTGCCGACAATATATTTATAAAATAACAAGAAATTTTAAAATGAAAATGTAAATGAAATTTTAGATTTTGAAGATACATACAAACACTGGGTTCTCTAATTCATTATTAAGTTTGCGTTTAATTCATTATTAAGTTATTAAGTATTTTAAGCGAAGTTTTATTTCGTCCAATCGTTTTTGACGGGTTGACCCTAGTTATTAATATAATATTCAAATTGCTTTGAAATGTGTCTGAGTCTTTGGGGATACAGGAGGTAGAAGATACGTAAAGTCTATGGATGCGAAATTGAATTTTGCTTAAATCACGAAGTTATACCTTCTGATTGTAACATCAACCACTTTTTAATATAATAATCATTTTTCCATTAACATATTTTTCCAGGTAGTCAAGAGGAACAGACAATACGCAGTAAGGAACTGATGTCATTGCAGCGCTTCTAGCCGGGAGGTCCTAGGTTCGAGTCCTGACGGCGGCAGGATTTTCGACACTAGTTTTCGAACCTGCTCGAATTCAGTCACTAGCAGGAGGAGAATTCTAGCGGTCGGCTGCTGTGATCGGTAATTTTCCGTGGTTTCTCCGATTAACACCAGGCGAATGCCGGAGCATTCAAACGGGCCACGGACCGCGTGCGATCTGTCCTTGCTCTTCCTTATCCTATCCTCTCCTCTTACACACACACACACACACACACACACACACTAACATGCACTACACTACCACATATTCCGGGAGACCGGCCGGGAGCTTAGAGCTTGTCCCGGCTGGGGCGGTGCCCCGCTGGTGGGAGAGTTCTGGTTAGGGGGAAACCCCGCAAGCCTACTGTAGGTTGCCGCCGGATCTCGCCATCCAGCGGCGGAAGATCACCGCCATCTCCCGAGAAAAAACACGCACTACACTTACGGGACTAATGACGCAAGCTGTTGACGCGCCGGAAATCATCAACCAACCGCAGTAAGGAAAATCTCGAAAGTTGTTAGATTCTAGGGCGGAATTTCGATATTCTGTTGTTAAACATTCGTATTGAAGTTTAATTGTCAAGTGAAACATGAATTAAAAGAATTTATTTCCAAATATCTAATACAGAAATATTTCAGAAACAATTCTTTCAACTTAAGATAACTGAGAAATATGGAAGTAAAGCAATTATTACTGATTACATTACTTATTCGCAATTTTGTTTTTATGTTCCTCTTCAATTTGAATACTACACTCAGCTTTTACAGTCTCTCTTAAAAGGTATATTACAAATGTTCTTGCACTAGTTCCAAGTTGATTATCGCCTGTCAACCTAGCGTGGCAGTACTAGCTTTTTTTATGGCTTAGTGGGGCGGGACAGGGCATGGCAGGCCGTGGCGGGGCGGTTAGGGCGTGACGGGGCGTGACGTGGCGGAGCGAGGCGTGGCGGGGCGTGACATGGCGTGGCGTGGCGTGACGTGGCGTGGCAGGGCGTGGCGTGTTGGAGCGTGGCGTGTTGGAGCGTGACGTGTTGGAGCGTGACGTGGCGTGACGTGGCGTGGCTTGGCGTGGCGTGGCGTGTCGGGGCGTGCCGGGGCGTGGCGTGGAGTGGCGTGGCGGAGCGTGGCGTGTCGGGGCGGGGCGTGGCGTGTCGGGGCGTGGCGGAACGTGGCGTGGCGGGGAGTGACGTGGCGGGACGTGCCGTGGAGTGTCGGGGAGTGGCGTGGCGTGTCGTGTCGGGGCGTGTCGGGCGTGACGTGGCGTGTCGGGGCGTGGCGTGTCGGAGCGTGGCGTGTCGGGGCGTGTCGTGTCGGGGCGTGTCGTGTCAGGGCGTGTCGTGTCCGGGGCGTGTCGTGTCGGGTGTCGTGTCGTGTCGGGGCGTGTCGTGTCAGGGGCGTGTCGTGTCGGGAGCGTGTCGTGTCAGGGCGTGTCGTGTCAGGGCGTGTCGTGTCGGGGCGTGTCGTGTCAGGGCGTGTCGTGTCGGGGCGTGTCGTGTCCGGGAGCGTGTCGTGTCCGGGGCGTGTCGTGTCGGGGCGTGTCGTGTCGGGGCGTGTCGTGTCGGGGCGTGTCGTGTCAGGGCGTGTCGTGTCGGGGCGTGTCGTGTCCGGGAGCGTGTCGTGTCGGGAGCGTGGCGTGTCCGGGCGTGGCGTGTCGGGGCGTGGCGTGTCGGGGCGTGCGTGTCGGGGCGTGTCGTGTCAGGGACGTGGCGTGGCAGAGCGTGGCGTGACGTGACGTGGCGTGGCGTGACGTGGCCTGGCTTGGCGTGGCGTCGCGTGGCGGGGCGCGTCGGGGCGTGGCGTGGTGTGTCGGGGCGTGGCGTGGCGTGTCGGGGCGTGCCGGGGCGTGGCGTGGAGTGGCGTGGCGTGGCGTGTCGGGGCGTGGCGTGGCGTGACGGGGCGTGTCGGGGTGTGGCGTTGCGGAGCGTGGCGTGGCGTGGCAGGGTGTGGCGGGGCGTGCCGTGGCGGAGCGTGCCGTGGCGGTGCGTGGCGTGGTGCGGCGGGGCGGGACGGGGCGTCGCGGAGCGTGGCATGGCGGGGAGGAGCGTGGCGGGAGGGGGAGGGGGCATGAGGTGGAGGGGGCGGGGCGGGGAGGCGCGTCGAGGCGCGGGCATTTGTCGCGCGAGAGGCCATATCGGCGCCGCGAAAGCCGAAGGTCGGCGCAGGGAATGCCAATGCGCTGTTTGCAGCGGACGTTATCGCCGCTGGGGACCCCACGCCGAGCCAGTCTCTCTAGGTCTCCACCGCTTGCACGCTGAAGTAACGCGCCAGTCACCCACGTATGTTTCGCGCACTTCGTAAAGAGGAGAGAAATGATGAGGGGTAGTATTCGGACACCATCGAAGATACCCACAAGAAACTCTTAGATCTTTCTCTCGCTCTCGTGTTAGAATATTTATTAAATGTTATGTCGCACTAAGTTCTTTACAGGTCATTCGATGTCAAGTTTAATTTTGGAGAAAGGTCCCGCGCGACCATCTCGGATTTTGATGAAATTTTGTGTGTGAAGTTGAAGAATTTCGTAACTTTGCGAGAGAATATTTCCTTCCCATTATTGCTATACAAATGAATATGGAAATTAACAATGAACAAATAAAATTCAATAAGGCAATTCCTCGAATAAAATTGTATCCAATAGCATTTCAGAATATTAATTACATTAATGGACTTTATTCAATGCTCTTTAATGTCTTGTTAATCTACCGTGGCCATTTCTAATTCATACAAGTAGCGAATTGAAGACGACCATTGTTTGACACAGAACGAAAGACACCCCTCCTATGATCGGTTTGTTGCGCTTGACTAGCCAGTAGAGGTGGTAAAAAGAAATGTTAAGAAAAAATTGATATTTTGGTATGATGATAATGATGATGTACGCCCATTGAAAAGGGCAAGGGCCTCATGTCAAAACAGGGGTGGTGTTGCGTATCTCTTAAGGTGAATCAGTCCTTACGAGATTTATGGTTATTTTACTTTTTAACACTAACATTTGCACTTATTCACATTTAGCACTTCTTTTCACTAATGATGAATGTCATTTGTTTCTCTTGAGCCTTCCATGTTTCCCTGTTCCTTGCTATTCTTGACCGTATATTGCCATAAACATTCTTAAAGACATCGGCCCATTTTTGTTTAGGACGCCCTCTGCTTCTTTTTCCCTGTCTTGGGTTCCAGGTTGTTAACATATATGTCCATGTGTCATCTTTTAATTTTGCCACGTGACCACCCCTTTTCCATTATAGTTGTCGGACCCTTGCTACTGAATCCTTTAAACCGCTCTGTTTACCAATTTCTTCATTCTTTACTTTATCCTTCAGTCTGATGTATTTTCCTCTCCAAATTTCTTTGGTACACTCTTAGGGAATTGTATCTTCTTGTGTTAAACTCCATGTAATAACACCAGAAATACACAGATCTCTAAGACATGAAGTTTAAATTTTCTGTTTATATTTTGATTCTCAAAAATAAATTTCAAGGACCAAATTTTTTTCCCAAGCTACTCCTATTCTTCTCTTTATCTGATAACTATAACTGACTCTATAACTCATATACTAGTTCAAGTACTCGTGTCATAAAAATCTTATCCACAAACATTGGATAATTTGAAAATCTTGAATAAGACATATGTTAATACATTGATACACTTGACAATGAAAGCTTCGTTTTCTTACCAAGAGCAATCAAATAAATGAGAGTGTACATACAATATACCTGTTGTACTCAGTGATATTTTCTTGAAAATTATTTTGTAACACATTTCATTGAACGTAAATTTTATAATATCCAGTTTCGCCCGGTAAAATTCTGAGTTTTATAAACATATTTTTTGTACTCCAGCATTGTAAACGACCTGTTCTATTGCAAGAAATCGTTTATGACAGCTCGTATGATTGAGTCATCACACATTCAGCCAATCCTAGCGAGAGAATAGTGGGGAGGTCGAGGTAACGGAACAGCCGACCACCATTTTCTTGACAGATGTCAAATACCCGAGACGTCACAAGAGAGTTGTTTCGCAAAATTAAATTTGATTCTCTTATAAATTTATAATGTTGTTATACAAAAAATAGCGTATGGTTAATAATGTTGCTTTATTGCATTCGTAGAAATTTGAAAACTCGCTCCTAACGTCGCTCATTTTCAAAACATGTACTCACGCAATATAGCTTAACCAATCGCATAAACTACTTTTATTAAAAATAAAACATATTCTATTTTCATTAAACAATTTTACACAATAACGAATAAGCATTCGCGGATGCCGTCGACTGCAAAACAACTGGTGAGACAATTGTGAAGCGCAAGGGCCAACGAACTGCGACATTTTCCCGAAAGTATGTTAATTTCCTCGAAAGGGGATAGACTAAACGAGCGTGGAAATGACAAAAGGTGAGTGCTGTGGGAAAGCGCGCTTCCAGATGAATATCAGAACTCTCCTCACTAGTGTATTGTCAATGATCCTTTATATTATAATCGTAACGTAAAACGAGAGATCAGTTATTGCAAGAAGATTATGATAAGATAAGGAATTGAAATTTTAATAAATGGTATAAAATTAATCTGATGGATGAAGTCCCAACTATTTAAAAGGTAAACGTAAGGAAATTGACAGACGTAGGATAACAAGATATGTGACAGGTAATGAAAGCAAGTAAATATTGGCTGGATAGTGAGGGGGAAAATGCAGGATCTGTGAGATGGAAGAGGAAGATTAGGAACATATTTTAGAGAAATGTCTGGATTTTGAGGAAGGAAGGATTTGGGCAAGGTGAGATATTCAGGATTATGTGAGGTGGGTATTAGAGGACAAAGGTGAAAGGAATTGATAAATTCAGAAATATTCCCCTTTTTATAAAAAAAGATAGTGTACTATAGGCATTACATACATGAAGTGTATATACAAATATCAACTGTTACATAATATTTTCAGAATCATAACTGTTATATTATACTGTAAATTGTTGTACTAGCTATGTGTAACAATATCACATAAACATGGAAATTCATCATTCGACAATAGCAAGTAAACTGCACGTTCATTCCAGGACTTCAAATGAGTCTAGAGACAAGGAAAACCAAATTTCCGGTTTTTAATCCATTGAGCCCACCCAACTCACCGAGCGTCCTCCCGAACAAGTTTATACAAAAGGGGTCTGGGAAGCTTGGCGCACCCTTATAACATTAAGAGACAAAAGACGTTGCGAGTTATTGAATTGATAGTACTTTGACAATTGAACCTTAAGAAAGTACAATTGTTACACTTTAGTTTCCTGTGAAATAGAGAATTTCTGTAAAATTCACGTGGAAATAATCTTAAAATGGTTTAGTTTCTGATACGCACAAACGACACTGTCTCAAAAAGACTCCAAATTTTTTTCTTTCAACTTTTTCCTGATATAAAGAGCGCTTAAAAAGTGCCGCAGATCTAATTTCCGTTGAACTTCCTGAATTTTCTAAAACTGCAAAAGTCAAAAATAAAGTGAGAAAAATGTGCTGTTGTAGCACCACTAGGTGGTTTCTAAATCCAGATTGACAATTTACAATAGCTTTTGTCTTGGTTAGATGGTTATTTAATCTTTTAGTATTATTTTTCCAATAATATTGGAAGGGTTGTCAGAAGGTGTTGGTCTGTGGTTGTCAGAAAATCCAAAGTTTTTGTTTGCTTAGGAGTCAGGGGTTGGAGTAATGTTTGATTTTCTCCACCTCCTAATGTTAGTGACAGTAGACGGGAGTCTTGAAAATTATGAGAACTCTGCGAAGAATTTAATGCTTGATGCTTCATCGCCCTTGAGTAATCATCCATGGTTCAAGTAATTTTACTTAAAAAGAATCAGATTAACGTAATCGTGCGGAACTAGAGAGAGTTGGAAACACAATTCGCAACTCCTTGAAGCGTAAGCGACGTAAAGTTGGAAAGAAAAAATGTAATACCTTTCTTATTTTCAGTTCAGATAACACATGTTATCATGAACAAAATGGCTTTTATTTTTACGTTACTTTAATTTTGCACTTTGAAGTACTATATTCCACAAATTTCTACACGGTTGGTATTAATAAATAAATATAAATATTCTTTCGCTTTGAATGTTTTCAAAACCTACATAAATTAAAAACCTAGAAATTTAAGTCAGGGCATACTTTAGACGTATTTTTAATGTAATTTTACACGTATGTATCATTGGATTGCATTCACCAATTGGAAATAACTACAGACGTATACTCGCAGAATATCCATTTAGGACAGGCGTACTATTTTACTTATCTTTATAATTAAAACACTAAGGTTTCTTGTTTAGAAAGCAAACTGAGGTCTCTACCAATCGCAATTTCGTCATGTTTGCTTTAAATCACGAAATAGTGGGCCCCGATGTGTTGTAGCTGGCTACTTTTCACAGGTATTATAATAGACATGTAAACAGTAAATTTTAATAAAGTATAAATATTTGAATGAGCGCTTACCTACCGTCATTTGTTTATTATTGTGTTTTGCGAATTGCAATCCGTCGTTTTCTCGTCACATGGCGCGAGCAAGTCTGTATGTGAGAAGTTTAGCTATGTTAACAAAGATCATGACTGTACAAGAATGCACATTACTACATAAAATGAATATTCTGTTCACGGTGAGGTCTCTTTCTTCTTCTTGGGTCAACTTTTTGTAAATACCAGATAAGCGAGTCCATGTGAAGTTTTGCTTTAGAACTGATGCCTACAACGCGTCTGAACAATCACTCTGTGTGAACCCCTTGCCGGTTCATTTGCCTCAAGGGTATTTTACTGAAGACAATACTTCTGAGGCATTGCTTCAAGAATAGTTAAAATTCACAAAAGCAATTGCTTGGGATAGTTTAAACAAATATCTTAAAAGTATTTTCATTTATCCCGAAATGCCGATGGATTATGTTAGTGATAAAAGCAAAAGAGGTTTGAAGATAAGGAAAAGTTTAAAAATTTTTGGGTTTACAAAACAGTCATTTCTGTGGGTTTCTTTTCAGTTAGTCATATTTTGGCGGGTTTCCACTTGTCATTTTATTACTTTTTTTACTTTCCCTCCTAGCATCTATTATATTATCAGAAGACTTCAAAACCAGTAAGAGGAAGCGGCGGTATCCCCGAGGCCCTTAAGCCCAGTCAACGCTCCTTGCCGAACCAACTTCATTATACGTAATTGAAAGTAAACTGCGCACAAGCGAAGAAAGTAGGCAATGTGGCTAAACAAAACTGAAAACGCATCTTAGCAAAACATTTTACCCGCGCATTGTGTGCTTGTGTCTTTCAGATTTGTGCATCTGCGAAGGAATGATGACACCTGCTGAGAGAACGTCAAGGGTAGCTGGGCTGCCACTAATCAATTCTCCACAAAACTAAATACAATTCGCGGATACATAGATTTATGATATAAATACTGGATTAAAGTATTTTCTACAATATGTAGACAAACTAATCTTAGTGTTTAAAATACTAAGGGTTTTCGAAAGAAATTTGAGCGCTCAATCACAACTACATCTTGTGATTTTTGTTTCAAATTAGGTCCGAGATATGTTACTGCTTTCCGTTAAGAGTAATAATCAATTTTATCGTATCAACACAAAATTTTAAGAAAATCGTAAAATTAATAGAATGAACGCTTAACTGTTGTCATTTGTTCATTACGTGTTTTGTCAAAACCTTCAAGAAAGTCCTCAAAAAAGTGAGGTTTTCTAAGTTCGAAGATGGAGTGTTTTTAAATGCAAAAATTAATGAAAATATACCAAGGCAATGTCTAGCAATCGTTTGAAACAGTTTAGGTGCTAGCGTTGATCAAAGACAGGCTGACAGACGTACGTTTTAGCGTCAAGGATCCACCAAACGTGGATTCTGATTCGTTATGTACAGGAACAAGATTTACCCACTTTTTCGATATCATGACCTCACAATGTTATTATGGCCCCAAAAGAGGAGTTTTTCTGTCGAAAAATCGCTCTTTCAACAGCAACATTACAATGCTTTCTCTATATTGTTAGTAAAAATTGAAGTTTTCACTATACAAGAAGATTACTGCAATGCATAATCATGCATAGCTGAAAAGGATACATTCCGTTAAAACCAGGATTTTGTGTTCCAAAGATACAAGTTTTGAGAGGCAGAGGAGTTCTATAGGTACAGAAGTTTTGAAGGTTCAGATGGGATCATGTGGAGAACGTGGGGAAAATGATGAGGGAGAAAAGAAGAAATAAGGGGGTATGTGGGGGATAGGTAGAACGCAAATTATGTTTTTTAGGCAGAATTCTACAAAATGAGATCTTTAGGAAATTACCACCTTTTTGAGATTTGTTTCATTTGGATGCTCTCATTCCATATTGTAGGTGGTGAGAAAAGTGCAGAAACTCGAAATTAAGTTCAATTAAATTGAAGGAAGACATAAATATCTTTCATGATTAAATTAAAGGGTGTTTGATTTTCAGTGTAATTTAATTTCAATACTTAGCCATATGAAAATGGTCATTATTGCACAGTGCTGGACCTGTAATGCTGTAACGCATAGTTGAGTGGCTGACCTTTTGACTTGAATTCTACTATAAAATAATTTTCATTTAAAACACCTTTACAATGTACGGAGTTTTCGCCATTGTCCAGCTAGCCTTAAATTACGTACATAAAATAAGGTGTCAAATTAAATTTGATGGTAATCTTAAATGATTCATTTGCACAATTAATGCTGTTCAATAAACACAATTGGTAATATTTGTTACAGTATCATTACAAAACATCATTTCTCCTCCTTGGTACCAGCAATTTGTTCACAAATATTTTTACTGAAAAATATAAATTTCCTAAAAATTATACTCTAACTTCCGAAACCCAGACGATGAGGTCTAGCATTTAAATCGCGAGTTCAGGAGCTCCCAGTAATATTTATTCTTAAATTCTATTTACATAGTTAACGTATGGCCCAGCTTACAAACTAGATACTTACAAACTAATCTAAATCTACTTAGTCTTACATCCTGACTTAATTTAACAACGAACATTATTTACATTATTTACGGGGAACACCTGAGGCAAATGTCAATGAATCAATCCTCTCAACCTTCAGACGAAAATTAAAGCACTTGTCACCTTAAACCCGCAGCCCATGGTCATGTTTCCGATGCGTCTTCCGCTTATAATTCCGTGCGCAGCAGCCGCCGGCGGCCGCGACACGCATACACGCGTGCGAGCAAGCGCGTGCGTCGTGCGTCGACGAAAGCGAGAACGGCTCCCGCGCGTCACCCTGACCCGTTCAAGGCGAGCCGCTCACCCGGAAGGTCGCGGGATGGCAGCGCTGCAGTAAAACGACGGCGGTGACAACAAGACGCCTTCAACACAACATACGAATTTTATGCAACGTCTTCTCTATCAATATCCGCATCCGCACGACCGATTTGAAGGAATCGGCTGGCGTTCGCTTGGAAATCTTGCCAGTCGGCCTTTGTACTCTTCTCCCTTTCTCCTCTGAAAACGACACTGGGAACCGTCCGTGACCCACCTACCGAACGCGACTTGTTACGGCAGGGTCTATAAACATCCAGAACAGCGCGATTGAGGCACAATGGGGCTATCTACCTCAGATAACGGTGGAAGCGACATAAAATACAGAATATGCTTCTTTCAAATGCGTCGTTGCCATTACTCATTAAAAACATTCGCTTACTAGGGTTTGTGTTTTGATCGCATGAACTGCGGCACAAATGTGAAATGCTGACTAATATATTGTATATTTACATACTGTCATCTCGAGTGAGCTGTTGAAGCAACAGTGTTTTATAACTCTGGTGAATGATCTAATGTGATTGAAGACCGTCGTACGTAATGCATACAACATCATACGACGTTTTCAGATCAGCAACCAGCGTTATATACGACCAATGACGAAATGGTTGTATATTGCGTCGTCCGTAGCCTTATCTTTGCTGATAAAGAATGTGCAGTAATACTACTTGGTGAAACTGATCCTTGCAGTGCCAAATAAATCACCTTAAATAGGAAAATATCGAATTTCCTATTACATGCAGAAAAGTCGAGAATGAAGAAAAATCTATTTTAACTACAACAGAAACTTCTGAACTATAACGGCAAAATAAACCCATATTTATTACGACTGCGAATGAACACAGTTCTTTTAATTACGATGAATAATGATTTGTTTTGTATTGCGAACACGCCTCGTATACACAATGTATATACATTATTTGTGCTTGTTACTACATATTTCAAAATGTGTGGAACATGTTTGAAGTTAAAAGATGGGATAGAAAAGAGAATACGGAGTCATCTTTGTATATGCTCTTAAGATAATCAATACATTATCAAGAACTGTGTCTCGTGGCACAGTCTTAATATGGTTAAGTATATTTTTAAAAAAATATTTTGCAAAATGTTGACTTGGTCGAACCCGCAAATAACTTCTTGAGTAAAGAAAACTAGTCTCAGTCTCACAGAAGATAGAGACGTGCCTATTCTCGCAGAGAGGCGCATTTCGTGCTGGAAGCAAGCAGTTTAAACACTTTTATTAATTTTGGATGGATTACATCGTTCAGTACAATTACTTTACAGATGTATTTTCAGACCTATTCTAGTTAAAATATCTAAGCTAACTTAATCTATACATAGGAGAGGATACTCTAGGGGAGAACCTCGGAGTTACGAATCATGGTTGGCTAAAATTTTGAGGAAGGCTTCAAAAGGAAATCTGTTTTTTATTCGGATGTGGGTTGGATTTTTTGGTAGTTTGTAATGGGATGCTGCTGGTAAGTCTGTTAGGTGTTGGTATAAGTTGTGTGATATTTGTGCTATTTGGTTTATTATTGTATTGATGTTTAATTGTGAATGAAGTTGTTTATTACTTATGAATCACGGGGCGTTTGTGATTATCTTAAAAATTTATTTTGCATTACTTGAATTTTATTGACATTTGTGGGGGCTGCGTTTGTCCATATTGGGCATGCATAAGATAAGATAAATTTATTTAAACTGCAATTGGGTGTAACCCGGTGGCAGCTAATTACATAAATAAGATAATAGATGTCATGCAAATAATATAATAATGGCAATAATAATGCTAAAATGATAATAATAACAACAATAACAGTAATAATAATATAAAAACTGCTGGTTCTTAAAACATTAAATTACATGAAAAAGAAAAGAATCGTTTATCATCTAAAGCGAGTGTTTATACAATAAAGAATGCACTTCAATTCACTTCACTTCACTTCACTTCACTTCACTTCACTTCACTTCACTATAACACTAAAAACATTTCCTTTCTTTATTTTTCTGCTCTATACTGCACGACACCTCACTTCACTGTATAACTGAATATTCTTAGTTAACTACCTCAAAAACTTAAAAATACCCTAAATTAATTTCCTAATATGTTGAACGCTTTGGGGAAAGGGTTCAAAGGTTTTTGCCGGCAATCTATTCCAATCCCTTATCGTTCGATTTCTGAAAGAGAATTTCCGGACATCCGTTCTCTGCGGTCTTAAATTTATTTTGTGCCTGTGATCCCCACTAAAGCAGTAGTGGTCTGATTACAGTTTTGCATATTGTTGTACTGTTTGTGTATGACAGGGATTCGTGATTGTTGAATGGAAGACCGGGAGCGGAAGCTCAGTGATGTCACTGCAGCGCCTCTGACCGGGAGGTCCTAGGTTCCCACTCCCCACGGCGCACACTGGTTTAATCGCGGCAAAAACCTGGCCATAATTGCAAAATTCAAAGTGCGCATTTGGAATTCTGACTTATCAAATCTCGTTCGGAAGACATTGGAGCATACTACTTCAGCTTCAGAAATTTATTTCAATCATTTTTGTCTTCCACACGGTGTCGTAAAGTTGCCGTTGCTCGAATGGCTCGAGTTCGTTGATTCTTGCCAACGATATTCGTGAAATTAAAAAAAGGGTTTTAAAAATTTTTTTAAGGATTCTTTTTGTATTTCCGAATATAAGACACTTATGGCTATAAGTTAAGTATATTTTTAAGAAAAAGTGTATAATATTTTTATGTATGATGCGGTTGAATTCTAAACCATGTAGCGTAACAGAGTTAGTCGTATATATTGTAGATTATATTTTTTGTCCTGCGAGGTCCTGCCTCAATTATTATTTTTATTTATCAAGTAGAATGTCCTTAATCAGAATAACACAAATTTAGCTGCACATATCTGCATCTTTTTGTTTTAAAGCGACTATACTACAATGCTACGTAGTAAGATATAACACTAGATCGCCCCCGATGGTTTCTTCGATGCCACAGGGAATTGATTTCTTGGAATAATTTTTTTACTTCTCCTTCAGATAATTACTTTTAGTAGTAAAATTAATAATATAAATTTTTGGAGGGATTAAACAATAATAACCAGAGCCACCGAGCACTTTCAGATTTTTAGTGTATTTTAAGGATTCTTCTTTTCTTGACGCAACAAACAAAACTATGGGTAACTAAGGTGTAAAAGTGAATTCAATGTGGTCACCTCAAAGTATTGTTGACTATTTTGTGATTCAATTATTCATAATTAAATATTAAATAAAATATTGTTTATTCAATAAGTGCCGACGAAATTAGATCAGTATACATAGATATTGGGTTCCCAACAGATGGGTGACATTTGTTTGAATATATATATATATATATATATATATATATATATATATATATATATATATACACACACACACAGTTCGACAAATAAGAGACGATCAATTTAACTAGTACGAGAAAATCTGTGCGATGCTGTGGAACCACTAGTGATTTTTCACTAATAATTGAGCATCGCCAGTAATAACTGCATTATTATTATTATTATTATTATTATTATTATTATTATTATTATTATTATTCCCAATATTTTTGGACTACAAAACTCAATAGATTAACCGAATGAGCCTGTGGGTGACTTTTATACACTCGCTATCATTTGTGGCTTGATAACACAGCTTAGATTCGGTATTACTCCTTGCCTCTTGCAATAATTCCAGGTAGTGTCAACGACTTTTTAATTCGTGGAACTCATCGCCAAGAACACATCCTGTTTCAGAATGTGTCATGTATCAGACGTCGGGTGTTGGGAGTTACATCTCAGTTGCTGTTCTGTGTTACAAGAGTGCGGTCGTCCTAGGTGAAATCTTTATTCGAATGCGAATCATTTGCTAATCAATTTTAGTTTCTTTCTTTTGAGTGAGTTGTTGAAATATGTTTCGGAAATGACTCAATTCTGACGAGAGTCTCAGAATATTGTATGATGAGAATGATGAGGTTGATGAGATTTCGGAACAAGCAGAACCATTTTATACATATTTCTACGCACATTGGGCTCATTTTTATGAGTCAGTTAGCCATTTTGAAGCCGCCATTTTGAATTTTGAAATTTCATTATGACATTTGAAATCAATGACCTTCAGAGCCCGATATGTATATTTTTATATGCATATTTCTTTGTTTTTAAATGAGTCGATCCGCCATTTTGAAGGCGCCATTTTGAATTTTGAAATTTCGTAATGATATTCTAATTCAGCGACCTCAAAAACCCCTTGATACCAATTTTTACGCAAATCCACTGACATTTGCAATTATGACCAAGTTTTAGGCCCGATTAGACCAGTGTGCGGCGGCAGGATTTTCGACACTAGCTTTACAGCTAGGTCGAATTCAGTCGCTGTCTGGACGAGAATTCTAGCGGCCGGCGGCTCTGATCGATAGTTTTCCGTGGTTTCTCCCATCAACACCAGGCGAATGCCGGAGCAGTACTCTACGAAACGGTCCACGGACCGCGCGCGATCTTTCCTTCCTCTTCCTTGTCCTATCCTCTCCTCTTACACACACACTTACACTAACACTACCACATATTCCGGGAGACCGGTCGGGAGCTTAGAGCTTGTCCCGACTGGGGCGGTGCCCTGCTGGTGGGAGAGTCCTGGTTAGGGGGAAACCCCACTAGCCGACGGTAGGTCGGCGCCGGATCTCACCATCCAGCGGGGAAGATCACCGCCATCTCCCGAAAAACATGCACTACACTAACGGGACTAATGACGAAAGCAGTTGACGCGCCCGGAAACACGAAAAAAATCAATCAATCAATTGAATGGAAGCTAGCAAGTGAAGCGCGGGAGCGAGGCAGTAACCCCTCAGCGGCTCGCGGCGCGGCGCTGCACGCCACGCCAACAGCCTGTCGCTCGGCAGGCAGCGCGAGGCCCAGGCGGAGCGCTTTCCCTTTTGGATTTCGCGAGGGGCGCTGGCGGCACGCGCGCGACGCCCCGCCCACACACGACCACGTGCCAGGGGCCGGCCCACCCACGCACAGCCCCGGGTTGTTGTAAGGGCACGGGCAGAGTCCAAGTCGAAACCAAAGACTTCTCTGTGAGGTTCCAAATCAAAGAGTTCTCTCGCCAGCCCTAGCCGAATTCGTTTACTACGCGCCGTGAAGTCACGAAGGTTAGGCGAATTCGAGACTCGCGGGTTCCTGGTTGGGTGACCGGCTAGGAACCCCGGGATCTAACGCCCTCGAGCCCCTGGCCGAAGGGATAAAAGGCACTGACTGACTGCGACGTGACGAGACTTGATTCAGTATAGTAATTACTCAGTAACGGAGGATTACTACAGAAGAAAGCGCTCAACGCCCAACAAGGGTTAAGAGACGCGTTGCATCAACGACGCAACGAATTAAGAGGTATGAGCTAACGAGGTTCCTTTCAGAGAAGAATAAGAATTAGAATAAGAAGATGAAGAGAAAATACATTCCCTTTCGTTCATATGAAATGATTTTTATATTATCATATGTACTTCAATTTTTACATTGCTGCCTGTGACATATCAGCTCTTACGATGTCCTCCAATCGGGACCTTACACGTCACTATGGTGGCGCTCAACCTTCCGCGTGGATGACACCGTAACAGCTAATTTATTTGACAGGCAGCTATATAAAAATCGTAGTATAGGGCTGTTTCATTCATATTTCATATTCCTAATCTTTACCATTGTTAATGCGCATTTCCCTTTAGAACGAATGTGCGGAATCAGTAATTTCGGGAGATACCAAAAGGAACGTGCGGCCTACCGAAGCATGTCTTCCTCTGCGTTATTTCAAGTAATATGCATTTTTTAAAAGAACGTGCATGGCATCATTTAAAGATCTCATTTTCAGTGATATTGGGAAATAAATGTCTGCTTATAAATATTGGAGATGTAAGGCAAGTTCAATAAATTTTAATTTTTGCCGCTTTCATTATTTCAGAGGTTGTAATGAAAATCAAAACTATATCATATTTATATCTTAATGTTCTGCAGAATGGCACAACTAGTTATAACTCCTGGGATTTTTACTAAGTTACAGCTCAAAAGCTTCTAATCTAACAGAATTATGCGCGACACATCCCAATTTTCGGGCACAAAATTACCCATGTCTGCTCGCCTTTTCTACTCATCTCTGCAACAGCTCTAAAAGACCTTATCCAGACGTGCGTGTGAAGCTACAACGCGAAATAACCTTAAATATGGATATTAAGACCGAAAATTCGAGAACGTATAGTTGAGGCGATTTCAATACTTTTCTTTCCTATGCTAAATAAAATAAACACCGGCTTGTTCCTCATAACATTAACAATAAATAATACCTTTACATTTTTCAATTCAGATCAGATTCCCGTAGAAAATGGTTGGCTTTTTTTCTTTCTTCTTCGTTTGTATCCCAAAACGCGTTTTCTTGACAATACTTTCAGTTTTGCTTTTAATCTATAAGTAATATTATTTACCTGCTGATTAAATACTTACGTTTTGCATACAAATTTATTGTTGAATTTAAACTCCCTGAAGAATTGTATATGATAGAACAGGTAGACAATAAAGATGTAAAAAAAGAATACATTAATACAAATTGCCAAATTCATGCAACTGAGAAATAAAGATAATTATAGAGAAAATAAACAACATGTAATATTAAACGCTAATAAAATATACAGATAAAGGTAAATTAAAAGAGTGCTCGTGGCAGTTTTTTCGTAGATTCGCCAACAACATTTGTTCAAATTTCATGTAAAATGTACACAAGATCTTCTCCTAAATACGTCAGTTGAAAATAAATAAGGTCACGTAATATAACATAAATGTTCAGTTGACGTCCAATAACAATTACATGTCAGAAGATAAAATATTGCTTGACTAAGAAATACGAACCATTTCACGGTCATAAAGCGCCACTGAAGAACTAACGTAGTTCTATTCATATATTTTCAAGCTTATACACAAGCTTATAGTTAGACACTCCTCTACCACTACTACTTTTTCACTTACACACACTACTTAGCAAACTAAGTAGTGAAAGAGCAGATTTATTCACCTAAAGAGACATAAATTGTGACCTATATGTATCAATTCCAAACACATCTTATAAAACGAAGGATAAATACAATCTACTGAAATGTAGAATTTAAATCACAGGATAATGTACTATGAATAAGAAAAGTGCTTTCATTTGTGTATTTGTGTTTATTCTTTATCTCGATTTATACATGGAAATGCAGTATCTAATATAGCTAAGTAAACGCTAATTGCTCCCAAAAGATGCTGAGCAATAATGAATATATTTCCAAATACTTCAGATAGATGTTTTGATAATGGAATTAAGTATGTTGTATAGTGTTTTAGACATCTCTGTAATGCAAACAATAATACAGAAATACCATTGAAAGTGCAGTTGCTGCATTGTTTCCCACATTGAAGGCGATTGAAATTGCATTTTACTGAAACATGTCTAAAGTGCAATAGGATGTGAGGTGTAACACCTCAATTTCGTATATTTATCTCTCAATTTTCTGATGATTTGTTGTTCAAAATATTCACAGAAAATAAATATGAGAGTTTGGGTATGGAATCTTGTTGATTAACAGTGTGTTCTTTAACTCCTTCGAGCATGAATAATACATATATGCGATTTTTTAACTTAACAGAGAAATACATAATAGACATGCCTAAAGATTCAGCTAGAATTACATAACGCGAAGAGGATTCCTTTCTCATGACCCCTCCACCTCTAGTCAGGAGGTCTTGAGGATGAGGCGGAATGCTGTTTGCTATTTATATGCAAGTTCTGGTAATGCGGCGGAGGAAAGGAAAAATAAACATTCCAAAGAGGACACTTATATTATCATCCGCATAGGGACGTATATTTTCACTACTCTGTAATAGTGATTAAGAAACGCAAATAAAACTTGCAAATACAATATTTATTTTTCAAGAGAATGGAAGTAAAATTTTTATCTAACAAATTGTGTAGACCGAATTTTGTAGAATCAATCAGCAACTTTGTTACACAATTCAAAATACAAAGAATGCTTCTACCTATGGCTAATAAAACAATTGGATCCCTTCACTTTAATGTGATGGGTTATTTGATCCCAGAAATATATTTCAGGGAATTAATAAATATCATTTGTGTTATTTCACGTAATTAATAATCATTATTCGTGCTATTTTTACTACGAGGCTTAGAATTGTGAAATAATAAATAACGATGACCCGTATTGTACTCGCACGTTTTCTTGATCCCCGGTATACCTACCCCGAGTCCTTTACTAACTTTAGTTCAATTCATAATAAATAATAGCAAATAAATGATAGTGACAAGATTTGCGGACAAATTCCAATAACCAGAAATGTTTGCTCCCGGGTAGTAGAAATTATTTTGCATCGAAAAAGAAGTTACAGATTTCATATAGTAGTCCTGTCAACAAAATAATCAGACCCCTCACTCCCCTCGCAACTAGCGAAATGAGGGCTCAAGAAAATAATACATTATATCTAACCTCTTCGTGGTTTTGTTTATTACTTTGGCTTCATTATTCATTATTCTGGTTACAACTACTTTCTGCTAACTTCACATCATCCCATCCAATTTTACAATACAACTAAAGTACATGATAATTATGCATTGATTCTATATTCTAATATAAATTCAGTAACGTCAGCTGATAAATAGGATGAAGAAAATGGAAAAGAGAAAATTATAGTACTGGATTCTGATCACTCTACCACTCCACCTCAAGTTGACAGGTCTTCGAGAAGAGACCTATAAATTGTACTACGTACATATGAGGAATATTAGAGTTTCTTTGAAGACCATCAGAAGAATATTGAGAGCGGTACACATTCTCTGGACTTTTCAAATCAAGACGCTCGCTTGCTGAATCGGTGCAAACGAACCAAACTGCACCTTTGTCGTGTAACGAAAGGCAAACGAAATAAACGAAATATGATCTTGGTTGAGAGATAACGTTAGAGAATACTTTACAGAAATTACAGATAAACCTGGCGCTGGTCCGGGTTTCGAGGTTCGAGTCCCGGCAGTGGCAGGATTTTCGACTGTAGGTCGACTCTAGGTCGAATTCAGTCGCTGTCACAAGGAGAATTCTAGCGGTCGGCTCCTCTGATCGCTAATTTTCGTGGATTTTTCGATCAACACCAGGCGAATGCCGGAGCAGTATCCTAACAAAACGGGGCACGGACCGCGCGTGATCTTTCCTTCCTCTTCCAAGTCCTATCCTCTGCCCTTACACACACACTTACACTAACATGCACTTCACTACCACATATTCTGGGAGACCGGTCGGGAGCTTAGAGCTTGTCCCAGCTGGGGCGGTGCCCCGCTGGTGGGAGATATCTGGTGTGGGAAACCTCCGCTAGCCTAGGGTAGGTCAGCGCCGGATCTCACCATCCAGCGGGGGAAGACCATCGCCCCCTCCCGAACAAAAACACGCACTACATGCACGGTACTAATGACCTTAGCAGTTGACGCGCCCGAAATCCCTAATCGCCTACCGTTGTGACGCGGGTCGCGAGCGTCTGAGAAACCTCAGCCGAGCTGCTGCGGCCGCGGCGCGCGTCCAGTTTCTCATCCACGACGCTGCAAAAAGGGCTGGGAGCGGCGGAGCGAGCACGCGGTTTGGGATTGCGGCGACCGCTTCGTTCCGCTCGCAGGCGGAGATCATTGCGTTGGCCACGGCGGGCGGCGCGCCGCTCGGGTTTCTGCTGGGCTTCGACGCGCCCCCCCCCCCCGCGAGGGCGGTTCATCTCCACTCAGCTCCCACGAGCTACCAGCAAGCGATCCTGGGGATTCTTGCAACAATTTAGAGCACTTTGACTTCAACATAATGAATGAATGCGTTATTTTACGTGGCGAGACTCAGGCCATGAGGCCTGATCTTCCGTCTGACCACGCAAATTTCGTTACACTCCTTTCACCTACTTAGAGAAAAAAGAAGGTATTGCTTGGGCGACGAAACAGGCAATTTGAATTTAGCTCAGAGGCTTCATTTAGGCTTGAGGATATTTTTCATGAAGTAAGTCTACTAACATGGGGCAGTCGGCTTTACTTCCCCTCCAAAGGAAGGCGTACGAAGGACTTTTTCGCTCCACGGCTTCGATCGGGTTTGAACCCGCGAATTTGGGTGTAACAGTCCGATACGCTAACTGTTACACCATCGTCTCCGCCATAATTTTATTGATATTCATTTAATTCTTCTAAACGATCATTATGTAACATTATTATAAGAACGACTATAAATTAATAATAATAATAATAATAATAATAATAATAATAATAATAATAATAATAATAATAATAATAATAATAATTGTATATTAATAAAGCAATTTCTTCTATAAATGCATTTAAGATAATTTTGGCTTGAATTGTCAAGAACTGATACTCGTGATTGATTGATTAATTAATTAATTAGCGATTTCGAGCACATCAACTGCTAAGAGTTCCGTAAGTATAGGGCATGCTTTTTACGCGGTAGGTGGCAGTGATCTTCCCCCGTTGGATGGCGAGATCCGCAGGCTTGTTTTTTTCACCAACCAGATATCTCCCACCAGCGGGGCACCGCCCCAGCCGGGACAAGCTCTATGCTCCCGCCGGAACTCTTTTACATGTGGTACATGTCTGCATGCACGTGTAAACGTGTATGTAAGGGGAGAAGATACGCCAAGGAAGAAGAAGGAAAGATCACGTCGTGGCCGTTTTGTTAGGGTACTACTCCGGCATTCTCCTGGTGTTGATCGGGGAAACCTCGGAAAAGTACCGATCACAGCGGCCGGCCGCCGGAATTCTCCTCCAGACAGCGACAGAATTCTACCTAGCTGCCAAGCTAATGTCGAAAATCCTGCCACGCATCGTCGGGGCTAGAACCTAGGACATCTCGTTTAGAGGTACTACAGTGACATTTAATGTCTTGAGCCATCTTTGCCAGTTTGAAGTAAATGCACTTCGATCATCAACATTAATATATAAAATGTTCTACAGTATTACTAGAAATTCTAGTCGTGTTACGTGAATTTCTCAATGGCAATTTAGTTTTTTTACCGTAGTTTTGAAAAATAATGCATATATGACCTTAAATATTTCTTTATCTAAATATAACATTTTTGCCAGGATGTCTAACAATGACACGAAGTATTATTCTATTACTCTATATTATTCTATCTAAACTTCTGATAATAACATATCTATTAATTTCTTTTAATATTCAATAGTCCGATTCCGCTACTTCTTGATCATGTCTACTGACAGAGTCACAACATTGAAACATAGAATAACAATCCTGCTGGGAATTCTCCGAAATGGAATGGTAAAAATATCACTACAACGAAGAAAGTCGTTTCTTCGAGAGGAAAAATGGATCAGAAGGCCACCTGTTCCCTAAGGAGAACGACGGCCCTTTCTCCGCTGGGGGTTTCCATCGCCGGCGCGGCCGGTGCTTCCAGGAATGGGCCAGCCACCCACAAAGCACACAAAGGCGCCCAGCTCAGCCAGCCAAGCACACGTCGTATTATTCACGATTGTTTGGCCAGGAAGGAGTGCCGCTTGTGGTCAGAAGGTACCGCGAAGAAAAATGAATAACATGAGAATAAATAGATAAAGAAACCTTCTAGCTCGCTTTATGCAGACTCAGGCTTTTATTAAATGCACGTTTTAAATCAACAAACCTAATATCAAATGAAAAAATCTCCAAATGTCATAAAAATTGCATTGAATGCCGTCAATAGTTGACTAAACTTGTTTACTTTCAATAACACCCGAAATTCATAAAATTAAGTTGCAGAATAATGCAAAGAGTAAAGCAGTAAACCCAGTTATACAGCCAAGAGCCAAGAGAGTGATGCAATACCTAGGAGTTGCCAGACCCCAGAGAGAAGGCCCTTAGGTCGCCCTTTGGTTTCCAAATGATTTTAGATCTTGAATCAAAATGATCAATACTGAATATCATTAAAAGGAAAATGTATATTCTTAAGATATTATAAGATATTTTTCGAGTATCTGGGGTTGTCCAACCGAAGCACAAGCAGCCTCTGATGAAGTCAATACTCGGATGCGCATGTGTCGCATAGTCCATGGCTCAGTGGGAGCTGTATGAATGACAATAGGAGCTCCATTAGGCCCCGCGCGCGAACGTCAAATAGCTTTTAAGTGCGTTTGTTGATTCAAGTAAGAGCGGTTCCACTTGAGAAAAATCACTAAGTAGATATAATAAAACAGATGCTTAATAAGAGTTTTCATGCTTAACTGTTTTTAGAGATATAACAATTCTTATGCTATGGCGTCCTCGCATTCGATATTTAAAGATCAAAAGTGTCGTGAAAAGACTCGAGCAAGGAAGGCAGAGAAATAAAATCCTTTGAGGTGAAACTGGTTTCTTTAGTACCAGTTTGCTTACTCAAATAGCATGAATACTTGTACGCATTTACCTAAAACGCATATTACTAATGTCGTTTACATTTTTGCAACAATACTACATGTACTCTTTATTTTAGCACCGTTGTGTGTAGAAAAGAAGCAATTTCTATGAAAGACTTTAAGACGATTAAATACTATTTTTCTATACAATATGACAAACAAAAAAATAGCTCCCATACTCTTCAATTTTCAACTCAATCCATTGACCAATTACTAATATGCAAAGATCACTGTTGCATGTTTACACTTGTAAGACCAACACTATCTGGTGGTAATTCTAATAGTAAGGTTTGTATTGCGTGAAGGGTATAAATTGTGTGAAATGGACACATCAGTTTTTGGTATCCCAATGCCTCGTACATCCTCTGATGCACTCACAAGACGTTTCATCAAACTGCGGCTGCTTCCACTACATAGTCTGTGCGAAATTACGGTCACACGGCAAGCGATTAATTGAATGGATCGTAACGAATATGCCGGGGGAACCATTACGAATAAGTGCACTTTCGATGTATTCATTGTCAATGGAGTTCCTCGAACCAAACTTTGTAATACTAATTTTTTTATACTACGAACAATATGCTGTATGAATTCAAGGTGTCATCTGATAAATTTTCTGTTTATATAATTTGTCATCCAGTAACAGTAGCATTGATCAAAATATTAACACGGATTGAAAGCTAAAAACGCAAACATGGATTGTAATATTTCTGCCAAACTTGCTGATAAGAAATATTAAGTATTACAGAAAAATTTAATGGCATAAATTAAACTTGTTTACAAGTAAAGCCACCAAACTGTGCAAGAATCGCATTTGAAACATTGTTCATCTCGATTTGCTCATTTACTCCTTTTCTCAACTGAAATTTCTTTCATGCACTTTATTGTCAACCAAAGCAACTTTAAATCACACCATAGCATTTATCTTCTCGCATTCCTTCGTTCCATTTATAGATCCTTAATGACATTCTAACGTCTGGCCTTGATGCCCCTTTGCAAAACAATGGATGAAAGGAAGTCTGAGCTGCAGAGTCCTACAGGACTCTCTTATAGTGAGAGAGTATCCTGCAAAGTTCTATACGTTGCCATTTGATTATTTTAAATCCTATTACTTACCACAGATCAACACACACGAAAATTGTTATTGCGCCAATCACACCTTCGATGTGTATTCGTTTCTCGGCATCCCAAGACTTTTTCCAGTATTGTGCTTTGCAATTTAAGATATTGAAGCTGTGAAGTGGTGATCAAATTATAGATTAAAATGACCGAACATGCTTTTATTAATGAATAAATTCACGAATGCAAAGAAAGAAAATCGTCCATGAATAAAAAAGTGAAGAATGAAATTATACAGGTTTTTTAAATCGTCATATAAAATTGTTAATGTTAATTTTATATTTAAGCCTTATTGTGTTTTATTTTAATATTGCTTTGACTTTGTGAGCTCTTAAAAACATGTTTTTGCTTCTGCACACGACGTCAAGATATTCAATAATTTATTTATGCAATAAATCCATAAGGTATTCTATTTTTCTTTCTTTCTTTTTTCTTATATTCTGCCGTTCTTTCTATCTTTTCGTACCTCTGTCTAAAATGTTTTGTTATTACACGCAAAAGAAAGTATTTTAATAACGTTTCAAGCAGGAAAAATAACGAGATTTCTTCATTCACTGAGTGGAGGATTACAAAGGTCTATAAAGGTGAGGTAATGCAGATATAGAATAAAATGCACGTTCTTCTTTGCGTGCCATGTAATAAGATTATGAAGCGACAGTGAAATGTGATTCGAATTTTTTAATTTACTAGTTGACTCGTTTTTTTAAAGATGCGTCGTTCAAAGAATATTAGTTTTTGAGCAATTTTAAATTTGTGCTAAATTATTGTTTATCTCCATTTACCGGCAACATGTTTGTGTTGTAGAATGAGTCTGCTTCAACGTTGCAAGGTTGTAGGATTTTCGATCATGAATACGATTAATGTGAGTTGAATTTGAAAATATTTTAAAGGTGACAGAGTACATGTTGGACCTCCAACGAAGTCGAGTGCTCGTAATGGAACACTGAGCAATATTATTCTCTGCTTCGTAGCACACTTGTTTAGTTATCTCACTTGTCACATGCACGAAATTAACAGAGAAACTGATAAGAGGAAATCAGAGTCAACAGTCACGTACAGAAATAGCAATTTTGCTGTTTGTGAATCTTAAATTCCATTCCCAGTAGGAAATTTCCCCTACTTTAATCTTGGCGAGCCGTATTTGGTTTGTGATACTATTTAACTTACGTAAACATCATTCTTAAACGTCTTTGGTTGTATTGATTTATACGTTTTTAACCGCCTGTAAGTGAAGTTCATATAACAACGTATTCTTTCAACTTCACTACAAAGTTTACCACACATATTTCGTTTTGATTTTTCGATTAATATTTTGTGTATAGGACGACAGTCAGTCAATTTCAGAAAAGTATCTTGATGTAGGTGACTGAAATGGATAATTTGAATATAAGGACACTGTTTTTTAACCAAATTATTAACTAGAGAACTCACTCACTACTTTTATTCACACTTTTTTAATAACCCTCTTTTTGTCTAACTTGTAACCGACGTTTGCATAGGAAATATAACTATTACTAAACATGAGGCATATTTTTTAATTCAAATTTATTTTTCATTGTTGAAGGTGGTAAAATTATTAACTTTGGCGACGTCTCTTTCCCTCCATCTTCAAAGTCACGAATAATACAGTTAACACTGAAGCAACACGAATAACGACCAACCTACTAGACCAATTTGTTCCCCGAACCTTTAAATTTAAGCACACGACATAGAATGCATTGTTACCCTACACAGAAATTCTTGAAAATTTAAAGTATACATTACTGCAAATTGTTGCGAAAACGCAACTTTGAGCATAAATGAGTTAACAACTTTTGTAACACGTCAAAACACCGGTCGAATAGTTTTGGCCGATGATAATAAATGATAAACGATGAGAGGATGGGCAATAGGACGATTTCTCTCTAAGGTATTCTTCTTGTATCGCGTGAAGAATGCTTAGTAAACGACCAATAAAGTCTTGGTAGCCCCTTAGCCGAGAAGGGAGCCTTTAGGGCAGTTGAACTGGGCGCCGCGCCCAAACGACCCTTGACTTTCTCCTCTCCTCCATACTCCGCGAGCGGAGCGGAGAGCCAAACCGGCCGCTAGTGTTCCGGAACTCGCCTGCAGCGTTCTGAAATCAGCCTGCAATTTCGCGAAAGGCTCAAGCAGCACAGCGAAACCTTCCGGCAGTGCAGCGCGATGAAACCCATATCTTCACGAAAGCCTCACGATCCGCCGCTAATGTTTCTCGAATCATCGCCACGTCACCAGAAGGCCATGAAGTTAGATTGATTGTTTTTTTCGTGTTTCCGGGCACGTCAACTGCTTTGGTCATTAGTCCCGTTAGTGTAGTGCATGTTTTTTCTCAGGAGATAGCGGTGATTTTCCCCCGCTGAATGGCGAGATCCGACGCCGACCTACCGTCGGCTAGTGGGGTTTCCCCCTAACCAGGACTCTCCCACCAGCGGGCCTCCAGCCAAGGCAAGCTCTAAGCTCCCGACCGGTCTCCCGGAATATGTGGTAGTGTAGTGCATGTGAGTGTAAGTGTGTGTGTAAGGGGAGAGGATAGGACAAGGAATAGGAAGGACAGATCGCGCGAGGTCCGTGGCCCGTTTGGTAGGGTACTGCTCCGGCATTCGCCTGGTGTTGATCGGAGAAACCACGGAAAACTACCGATCAGAGCAGCTGGTCACTAGAATTCTCATCCAGACAGCGACTGAATTCGACCTAGCTGAAAAGCGAAGGTCTAGCTGAAAATCATGAAGTTGGGAAGTTGCGAAATGCCGGGTTTAATTTTTTAATGTGTATGATTATATTTTAACGTAAGTATGTGATGAACTAGAAGTGCTAAATAGCACATACTTTCTTGTCTTTGGTAATGGTTACGTACTCGTTTCGGTTTATACTGAACTTGGATGTAGTGAACTCTTGGTTATAGTGAACATAGGTCACCGGTTCCGCTTCACTTACATTACAAACAAGCATAAGAACATTTTATTATAGTGAACACTGAACCTCCGTTGTAGTGAACGTAGGAAATATGTCCTGGAAATTAATTCCCTTCTGGTAACAAATGTATCACCTCAGAGACACGAATTCAAACACTAGGCAGCTTGGAAAAATGTTCGTTGGTGAAACGTCATAACGCAAGAAGTCTTCCCTGAAGTGGAGATAGCGGACCTGGAATGCTTCATTCAGCGTTCAGTTTCATTAGCCGCTCGCGTCATGCCGCTACCGAAAGGGTCTCCTATGTTATTAATTGAGTAAAAGGGCCTTCAGAGAGTGGGACGGTGTTCCAAAAGAGCAAGAGGCACTTAAGGGTGTCAAGACTGCATTATGATACTTAAAGACAGTGGACAATGCAGAATCAAGTATGGAAACAACACGAACCCGAGAAGGATCTAGAGAAATTCCATAATGACGGACGCCATTGGTTCACGTTAATATAAAGTAATAATTGTATTTCCCTAAAATACGCATCGCACGTCGTTGGTACACTTGTATAGAACGTGAATACACTGAATTCAACGGCAGAAAGCTCTTATCGTTTGAACGTTTGAAATTAAAAAATATGTATTTTTCTCACTTCGTTACTTCAAGAATTTTTCAAATGAAAACGTCAGTGTAAGACTGAATTTGTCATATTACATAACCATTAACCCTTGAGTGGTCGCGTGGTTGACATATGTCACCCACTTCCTTTATTTTTTCAGAACTCCCTCCCTTCCCTGAACTACACCTCGAGCAGGCCAGTATCTGTCCGTGCATGTCTGAACTTGAACGCCAGTCCATCAGAGCTCATTTAGTATGATTCTTCACCTTGAACCGGTAACATCTCTCCGCTGGTTGACAACTGTCCCCCATGCGACCATTCTTTTAACTTTTTAAGGTAAGTGTTTATTTACATTAACATTTTATTTTCTAGTTTTCTTATGCTTTTTATGTAGGTTAGTCTTTCCTAAACTTTTCTTGGCTCATCCTAGACACATTTTGTTTATTTTTATCTTGAGCTCCCTGATTTTATTATTTTTTATTGATATCAAATTTTTAATTTTTATCTCAATTTTCAATTATTATTATATAACTACACGTTTTTTTCTATAGATTGCAATGTCACAACAGAAAAGAATGAGAAGTGAATCTTTATCAGATCCCAAACTTTGAAAGCAGTGGCTCGATGAGTTATTGGATGAAGAGGAAGGAAGCACTTCCGAAGAATCTGATTCAGATGAGATTGATCACCTAACTGAAAGTGAGCATAATACTGATTCAGAGCAGTCAGCAGACGAAGACAGCGTCTCTGAAAGTGAGCCACAAAATTCATTTTATATCGGGAAAGATGGAAAAACAAAGTGGTTCACCAGTTTGCCTAAAAAAATTGTAAAACCCGTGCAGAAAATATAATAAAGAAGCTTTCTGGTGCACAAGGAATAGCCTCGAAGATGAGCTCAGAAATAAAATTACATGAACTCTTTTTTTGTAGTAATGTTTATGACATAATTGTACGGTCAACAAATGTTTACATAGACAATCTGAAATGTAAATATTCACGGGAAAGAGATGCCAGGCCTACAGATGAAACAGAACTTCAAGCTTTGTTTGGGTTTTTATATTTGATAGGGAGCTATGGAATGTCCAGGACAAATGTTCAAAAATTATGGGACAACTCCAAAGGCAATGGTTTAGAGTCTTGTTATCATTCGATGAGTAAACATGATTTGCTTTTTTACTAAGATGTTTACGATTTGATAATATACACGACAGAGCTTCTCGTCGAGAAATTGATAAATTTGCTCCTATCAGAGAAGTTTTTGAAATAGTAAATAATAATTTCCCTAAGTATTTCATTGCCAGTGAATATACCACTATAGATGAGCAACTATTAGCATTCAGAGGTTATTGCCCTTTCAGACAGTACATCCCAAATAAGCCTGCTAAGTACGGCATCAAAACATTTGCACTAGTAGATGCTAAAATGGTATATACTTTCAACTTAGAAACATATGTTGGTGTTCAGCCAGCAGGACCTTATCGTTTGAGTAATTCTCCAATGGACGTTGTGCTGAGGTTGGTTGAACCAATAAAAGGCTCGCACAGAAATGTAACAGGAGACAATTGGTTCAGCAGTATACCGTTGGTCAATACATTGTTAGAAACCAAAGGGCTCACTTACGTTGGTACCCTCCGTAAAAACAAACCCGAAATTCCTAAGGATTTTCAGCCAAACAAACATCGCTCTCAGTTCTCGTCAATGTTTGGATTCCAAAAAGACTGCACACTTGTTTCTTACTGCCCGAAAAAAAATCGGGCAGTGATTATTATATCATCCTTGCATCATACTAGTTGCATTGATGAAGAAACTGGAGGCAAGTGTAAGCCTGAAATTGTAACTTTTTATAACCACACGAAAATTTGAGTTGATCTACTTGATCAGCTTATTGCTAAATACAATGTGGCGAGGAACACACGTCGATGGCCAATGGTTGTATTTTTCAACCTCTTGAATATTTCAGCCATCAACGCTCTTTGTATTTATAAATCAAACACAACGAGTAAAGTGAGCAGAAACACCTTTTTACAAAATTTGGCATGGGAACTGATTAAACCTCAAATTCAACGGAGGTCCACAATATTACAGCTACCGATTGAATTGAGGCGACGAGCATGTATCCTACTTGGCACTTCAATACAAGAGCCAGCCTCCACAAAAGGAAGAGAAGGTACTCGAGGAAGATGCTATGACTGTGGCGACAACGAGATAAAACGACAAGGAAATGGTGTGAAAAATGTGAGAAATTCATGTGCAATGATCACTTGAAAAGTTTTTGCAAAAATTGTTTTTAGTATTGTATTTTTTTCCTTTTCTTAGTCTGTTTTATTCTCAAGTAATTGTATGTTTGTTTTTATTTTTTGCTGGATTTTACAATATATTTCTTTAACTTTTTATGATTTTAATTTTATTAAAACCTTTCTAGACATCAAAATGGAGCACAAAGCTAATAATTAGGTAAGTATATTAATTTTAGAATGCTAAAACAACCGAAGGTCTGTGGGTGACAATGGTCAACCACGCGACTCTCCATGTAATTATTAGACATGCGACTACCGTAGGGTTAAACATTCTGTTTTGTTATTTAAATTACAAATAGTTTCAAAATCAGTTGCAACACTAAAGATTGAACATGAAATTTGTGGGAGTTATTGAGCAATTTAATCTGAAATAATAGTATACAAACGAAACCTTCCCTCTCCAGAAACAACAGCTGTTATATCAAGTCTTTAGTTGTCAAATTCAACATGATTCAACAAATTTCCGAATTATGAGCCACAGGGCTTTCCTCCCACCGAGGGCTTGAGCAGCGGTCACTTGCCTCAAAAGTGAAAGTCAGAACAAGCCAGTGGGGCACCGAAGGGCTGCCACCGCCATTGTGGAGAGTGTCGCTGGGGCCCTTGTGCAAGCCTCACTTACTCATTAGAACAACCACACCACACAATATAATCATTGTAGAATCCACATTCAGCATATCCACTTCATTGGAACAATACACTTAAACTTCTCACTCATTATTATTATTATTATCATTATATTACTAACAGTCTCTGAATGAAGTTAGTGCTGGATTAGTTTACAATGTCGACGTTCATTCCAGTACCTGAAGAGGTGGGGCATTAAGCACCCATGAAACACTGAATTAAGATTTAAAAAAAAACTTAACATCCTTGTCTCATAACTAAGTTGCCCTCTATGGTCCTGAATTCAATTTATAATATTAATCACAGAAAAAATCTTTCAACTATTATTACAAATATATTTCATGCACAACATATTTAACTATACTTACTTGTATAATTCCAAAGATTTTTGATTAAGAGAATCGCAGAAAGGTTTATATGATCTTAATTCTTTCTTTTTATCAATAAAGATATTTCGTGCAGTCTCGCGGTAGCTCTGAGCGAGTAATACCATAAATGAAACATAATTTGAAATCTCAACGGCACGTTCCAGGGCTTTCAGCTCTCTTTGATCAGGTATTGCACTTCTTTTCTCCAATCTTCTTAACCGACTCAATGATCTGCCCAACAAAAAATACCACTCTCCACATTCATTGTCTATTTCTAGTGCCTTTTCAAACATTTCAACTGAGTCTCTAATGCCTGGATATCCAAATTCAGCAAAATATGCTCCTTTGATGCTAAAGACGCTTGCTTTATCTTTGGTTTTCAAATCTTCAAAGGGCACAATTGTAGTCAAAGTATTATCAACTTCATCATATAATTGGGATGCATGCAACAAGAAACATTTGCATGCCAAACTGATGTGCTTTAGTCCTAAACCCATGACAGGACCTGAAGATCCACTTTCATCCAAAGACTTCTCCTCCAGAATTGCATCCAGAACATTTTGTTTTTCCTCTGCATCCTCCAGGTCACCATTCTTTGAATATTCATAACACAGGATCAGATTTAACACAAACGATTTCCACGGAATTAACTCTTCATCATCATCATCCATTTCGTCCAACTTTCCCTCAATTCGATCCACAATATCGCGAACATCACATCTATGGTCAAACTTCCATGTGAACGGGCTTTCAAGCCCAGCCAAATTTGATGGTATTACATTGCATTTGGAAATATCTTTCTCACTATTAAGACGCATGCCATCTTCAAATATTTTCACTAGTTCGTCATCCACATTGTCAGACATTTTACAGCCAATATGTATTACAGATAATCTTCAAGAAGTAATGTATACAGTCTATATATTGCAGATAAATAAGATATTACAGTACAGGTTGCAGTAACTCAAGCAAATTGTCAAATTACTAAACTACTCATTTTAAACTTTGTTTTCATTGTTCAATTGCACCATCAATTATAATTAGTATCTCATAAAACAGGATGGTTCACTAGGAGTACGGTGGCTTTCAGCACAATAATTCTACAATTTCACAACACGTCAAGCCAGTGACTAACCTCACATCTGCTTACATTACTAGTTCATTACAGCGTCACCCACTTTGTCCGATTCTGTTCGACTATCAAAGCCTCACAGAAACACAACCATTAACAGAATTCAGATACAGACAGGATACAGAACACTGACGTATGAGTCACGAGATTTGGTCAGCTCAGCCAGCTCCAGTGCTTACGGCCAGCTCAGCACTGCTGACTCAGCAGGTGCAGCACTTCCTCTCAACTTCATTGTACACAATACAATTTCGTTTGAAAGGGGAATCCCCTTTGACAATTCTACCAATCTATGGTCCAGGCCGCCTATAGGCCGCACTAGATTCGCAATATCCCAGCTAAATGGATTTCTTGTCGGAATAGCCAACTTATGAAACTATCATTCCGAACAACGCTTTTGTTTTGTTTATTGTCATTCGCGATTGAAGACTTCATAGTACAATAATGTATGTCTCACTTTTCGCTAGAATTAAATCAGATTTTCATGTATAAACGAATATTAACTTGGTGAACAATTAAGCTACGTAAATGAATCGTCAATATCAACAAGTGCGTGCGTGAAAGATGTTGTCAGTGCGTCAAGAGCAAATGAAAAACACAAAATTAAAAGTTATCTGTAGTCTGACTTCTGTGTTAATAATGATTTTGGGATAGAAGTATTATCAATTTATTCATGGTTTCATCCGTTAATAATGATTTATACTGAAAATAATAAATACCACAATTATTTAAGATTATTCATTTATATACATGGTAATTTTTATATGACCTAATAAATTGTTTCTAACAGTTCAGTGATATTAATATTAGTGGAAAAATATACATTTTATTTAACAGTTTAATTATTCATTATCTTTCTAAAATAAGTAATTGTTTAAAAAAATAAGACATTCATAATTAATATAAGTAGTCCTCAGTAACTTGCCTTTTCCTACCAGTGACAGACTTTCTTTTTATACGTATTTCTTGTCCATTAAAACAGTGTGAGATACATGTTATAGGGATACTTATGGTAATAAATTTAACTTTTTGATTTTTTTACAGTTATTTATTGAAACTGGAATATATACTGTCAATGTAAATAGTACATATAAATGTACTCAATATAAATGGCCGACGGCGGCGCTAGCCGAATGTGTTTACTACGCTCCGTGAAGTCACGAAGGTTAAGCGCATTCGAGACTCGCGGGTTCGTGGTTGGGTGACCGGCCAGGAACCCCGGGATCTAACGCCGTCGAGCCCCTGGCCGAAGGGATAAAAGGCACTGACTGACTGCGACGTGACGAGACTTGACTAATATTAAAAGTAAAGCACATTAATGGAGGATTACTCCCCAGTGCAAAGCGCTCAACGCCCCTTAAGGGGCTTGGAGACGCGTTGCGTCAAGGTGTAGACGCAACAAATTAAAAAAAAAAAAAAAAAAAAAAAGTACATATATAAACTTGCATAATGATATTGAATTCTTCCACTATTAGTTATTGTGACTACAATACTATTAACTACACCCTGATCATGCAGTAATTTCACAGTAAACCTTCTCATTAACTTGCTAAATAATTCAAATGAGGATGATCATATTATACTCCAGTATCCATTACAAATTCATGCAAAATTATTTCGAATAGGCCTCGAAGCAGTACAAAATTAATATATTTCACTAAATCCTGACTGCCATTAAGATTATTTTGCCCAGATTTTATTTTAGACAGTCTTACACATATTGAAAACCTAATTTTATGTTTTTAATCAATTTATCCCAGAATGATTTCAGAAAATTTACATATTAAGTTAAATGACACAATGAATATCAAAAGTTGAAAGTAGTCAAATTTCCAGTATTTATGACAATGAGCAACATAAAATAAAAGATAAAACATTGAAATTTTAGGGACAAAGTATACAAATTTCCATCTTAGAAACATGTTCCTTTCTTATTCAAAATAAAAAATCTCACATCTCTTAACATTCTTCTGTTACCAATTTGTTCCATCTCCCCTTCTGTTCTGTATGATCTCTGACACAATGGAAGTTCTTGTTAAGGATTTGCTTCCTTGCAAGATACAGTAATTTTACATAAATTAAAAATAGATTTAAAAAAAATGACAATTTATTACGGTGAGTTCATTTGTACCTGGCATTTATTATATTTCAACTTGTTTTATCATAATCTTAAAAGTTAGAAAATTGTGATTTAGTTCATAATAATTTCTGTTCATATTCAAATTAGACTTCTGAAGAAAAGGAAAAGTGCTTCTCAAAATGTTGAGAGAAGAAAAATGTTTGAAAAATTAACACAACCTTTCAATAGAATTTCAATCTACATTATATAATGTTGTGTTTTTATTAATTTGTTTGTTGTTTAATATAATGTTTTTATTAATTTTTTGGTTTTCAATATGTACATGACTGTCTATGACTATAAAAGCTTCAAAGAGGTCTGGATGCCTTGAAAATTTAATGTTTTATCACGTGCTTTCTTATACAAACACCAAGACCTACATAAAAATAATTCATGATACTTCACATAAAACACTTCAAAACATATTGATCATTCTTAAGATTAATAAAATTTTGAAATTACACACTAATTAAAAATTCTAAATGATTATCTGAACCAGACTACAATATATTTTTATTGGAAATCCCATCCTTTGTAAAATTGTCAATCAGTAACTGGACGGGTCATTTGGGGTTTGGTGACAGCTTCTTATTTTTTTTTTTGTTAATAATTGTATCAACAGACTTCACATCCACCTGTAAACATAAGAAAATTGAAAAAATAAAATTGGATTTATTAATATTAATGCATAACTAATTATAATTAATAGTTATAGATAACTATTTTAATGATGAAAACTACACCTATCAGTTTTAAAAGAAGATTTAGAAATAGGAAATCATTAATCTTACCTGTAATACTTTTGCCAATAGTATTGTCACACAAGTATGAGTGACATGGACCCCTTCTTCCACTGATTCCTTCCAGAATTCACAAAATAAATTTACAATTCCCTTTTGATGAGAAATTTGAATTAATTTTAACATTAAAGACAAAATATTAAGAATAGGCTCAGAGATAGTAGGCCTATCCATAATTTTTCAAAATTAAATTGGAATAAAAAAAATAATAAATGTAATAAAATTAATTTTACATAAAAATATTAAATCGAAGAAACTAACCTTAACACTAAAACTACCTCGACTAACCCCACAGTGATTAGTGATGAAAACAACTGGAAAATAAATAATAATAAAAACGCGTAGTACTAAGTTAATAAAGTAAACGAAATTACTAAATGCAGATTTATAAAATAACAGCCAACCGCATAATTCCAATCGCTAGCAACAATACCAAACTAGCACGGCACAGTCCATATGAATGACTTGAATGTTGGCGGAATCTACGGTAGTAGTCATTTTTTCATTGCAAACTTAAAAAATATGTCCTTACCACGTAAACGTAATATATACAGGGTAATTGTGAGAAGGTTGGCAGCGGCTTTAGCCAACTCAAATTGAAACGAAATTACCTAAATCGAGTATGAATACATGTTCTCATTCGACTGTGACATTTTTCAAAAGTTGTCCCGTTAGCTGGTCTTTTTAGCTGGCTAGCACTGTATACATACACCTGAATACATTATGATGTAAGGCGAAGAAGAGTGTGCTGTTGCACAATATCCGGTTTCGGCCTTCTTAATAAAAATGATTGCTCCATATATCATCAAACCATTAACATATTTATACAACCAATCACTAACTCTTGGCTCCTTCCCAAACATATTTAAAACTGCAGTAATTAAACCTATACACAAAAAAGGTAACAAGCAAGATGTAATGAATTATAGACCAATTTCACTCTTGTCAGGCTGTTCAAAAATATTAGAAAAGCTCTTCTATGAAAGGTTAAAAAGCTACTTGATACACTGTAACATTATCACTGACTCACAACATGGATTCAGGGACAATCATTCAACAGAAACTGCTTTATTCACCTTTGTAAATGAAATCCTCATGGCATTAGAACAAAAAGAAATTCCTGTTGGTCTCTTTCTTGACCTGTCAAAAGCCTTTGACACGATAGATCACAGTATTCTATTGTCAAAATTAGAATCTTATGGAATCCGAGGAATTGCTTACAAGTGGATAAAATCATATCTATCAGACAGAAAACAAATAGTAGTATTACCTTACCAAAAAGACAACAAAATAAATAATCATCACTCCGAGCCAAGGGATGTGACACATGGGGTCCCGCAAGGATCCACACTAGGCCCGATTTTATTTCTTATGTTTGTAAATGACCTGCCATCAATAATGGAAAACAACACAACCGTACTTTTTGCTGATGACACTAATATAATATTCAAAGAAAGAACAACCAAAGCTTTGCAAGACAAAGCCAATCCAGCCATCGACAAACTAATACAATGGATCCACCACAACAAACTAATCCTGAACAAAGACAAAACAATCACAATACCTTTCCACAACTCCCACTCAACACAACAATACTCACCAAATTTAACATTAGAAGGAAACAGCATCACACAAGCACAGAAAACAAAATTTCTCGGAATCACCATACAGTCCAACCTCAAATGGAACTCACACCTAGAAGATATTAATTCAAAATTGAGCAAACTTAATTATGCTCTTAGAATAATAATAAGAAACAGCACCATTGAGACAGCACGAACAGTGTACTTTGCAAATGTGCACTCTATTCTCAAATACGGGATAATAATATGGGGCCAAGCACCAGAGGCTAAACAAACATTCAAAATACAAAAGAGAATCATTCGAACAATGACAAATACAAAAAGAACAGAGTCCTGCAGACCTCAATTCAAAAAACTTAACATACTACCACTGCCTTGTATATTCATTTATGAAGTTATCATGTTTGTAAAGAAAAATCTACTAAACAATGACACACTTTACAAATTTAACTCAAGTTTACATTCCTATAACACAAGGCAAGCATGTAACCTTCATCAACCAATGTGTACAAGCACATTATACCAAAAGGGTACATTCTCTTCAGGTATACAGTTCTTCAACAAATTACCAATACATCTGAGAAACACAACAGGCTTACACAACTTCAAGAATAAACTCAAACACTTCCTTGGGGAAAAACTTTTTTATAGCGTTCAGGAATACCTCAATGACTAATATGTCCAATGTGATTTCAGGTGCTGCAGTAGGACTAGGTGTAGAAATAGAAAAAACCTGGCCATAACCTGCCTCCTCCTCCCCACCATTTCAAGATTTAATCAAGGAATATGCTAATACTGTTAAATGATATGTAGCTGTTACCATAATTGATACCATGTACTGTTATTATTACTATTAGCATTGCCATTACTATTATTAATTTATAAGAAATGTTATCTAATATTATTATTAATATAATTATTATTGTTATTATTATAAGTAGTAGCAGTAAAATCATTATTCCAAGTAAATGTTATTCTGAACAATGAAACTACAAATCTTGAAATGTTAAATTATTTTAAATTAAATTAAGTTAAATGTTTATCTACTTTGCTGTTAAAAAATAATTATCTACTATGTAATATCTTAATATATCTGTAACAAGTATTGTAGCATAGTCTTTAGGCCAAAGACCCCATCTTGATCAGGTTTTTTGTCTGTTTTCCCTGGTCCTTTGAGCAAATGCTGAGATGGCCCCTTGTTTTGCATCTGGACAATAAATGTAACTTCACTCGCTGCACCCAAGAAGATGCATGCAATTGTACTCCCTCCATATACAACATATTTGACTCGTCATACACGATTGTAATTGTATTTGTGACTCAATAAATATTATTATTATTATTATTATTATTATTATTATTATTATTATTATTATTATTATTATTATTATTATTATTATTATTATTATTATTATTATTATTATTATTATTATTTTCATTATTATTATTATTATTATTATTATTATTATTATTATTATTATTATTATTATTATTATTATTATTATTATTATTATTATTATTATTATTATTATTATTATTATTATATTTTTTTTTGCGCAGGTGGAAAAAAACCTTCAAAAGGCGAAGAGCAAATCCGGTTGCTCAACAGTGTGGGATTACCTCATGATAGGCGACCGCACTAAAAACAACCACCTGTTTCTTCTTCTGACCCCAACCTGGAACCGCTTTCGCATTACTTCGGGTTGGGGCCTTTCTTGATGGGTGTCACTGCGTTTGTTCCCTCTTATACACTACTGTCTAGACAGCCTTCGTTCTTCTTTGTCCGCAGGACGCTCTCTATAAAGTGGGAGATTGCGCTCCAGGACTTCTCATCTTTCATCATGACTTCCACCGTGTTTTCTGGCATGAGGCTACCTGTCTTTTCCTCCAGCCTATCGCGTTCTCTTTCCCAGTTCGTGCACTGGAAAATGGTGTGCTCAGCGGTGTCTAATTCATTTATGCAGTAATTACAGTGGGGTGATGTAACCTTCCCCATGCGGTAGAGATAGTCTCTGAAGTAGCCGTGGCCTGTCAGGAACTGTGAGAGAAAGAAATTTACTTCACCAAACTCCCGTTGCATCCATGGTGACAGTTGCTTGATGAGCCGGTGCGTCCACCTTCCTTTGGTCCCACAGTTCCAGCGTTCTTGCCAGTGCTCCATTGTCCTACGTCGTTCCTCTCGTGTCGCTTTCGCTCTTCCTTCGACTCCGCTCCTATCATATATCCGCTTGCGCTCCAGCGCGAGCAGGTCAATAGGTATAACTCCAGCGATCACCAGGATAGCGTCTTTGGAGACTGTTCGGTAAGAGCATGCCACTCTCAACGCTCCCCTACGCTGCACCGCTGTGATTCGTGTTCTGTATTTCTTTACAGTCAGTGCTTCAGCCCACAATTCGGCTCCATACAGAAGCATTGACTGTACTGTCGACATCAGGAGTCTCCTTTTATTCGGCTGTGGGCCGTCTATGTTAGCCATTAGCCTGCTCAGTGCTGCAGTTGTAGTTGCGGCTTTGTCAACAGTCTTCTGTATGTGTGGCCAGTAGGTCAGCTTTGTATCCAGAGTTACCCCCAGATACTTTGCAGACGGCTTTGTCATTAATCTTTCTTTACCCACTTGCATGGGTAAGATGGTAGGGATTCTTTTTCTGGTAAGGACCACGATCTCCGTTTTAGCAAGTGCCAGTTGTAGACCGTGGCCTTCCATCCAGTCACTGACGCGCCTCATCACCTGGTTTAGCCTGAGCTGGGCCAGCTCAACGCTACGGGCTTCTACAATGGCTGCTGTGTCATCAGCATATCCGACCAGGATGGTACCTTCTGGCATCTGTGTCCTTAAAAGGCTGTCATACACCAAGTTCCAGAAGTATGGGCCTAAAATTGATCCCTGTGCAACACCAGCGGTAACACGCATGGATTTCTGCCCACTTGTTGTCTCGTATAAGAGGAAACAGTCCTTGAAATAGTCCCTTACCATACGGGTAAGATATTTGGGGACTGCAAACGTGCTATCTAGTGCCTCTAGAATATCGACCCACCTTGCCGAGTTAAAGGCATTTTTGACGTCGAGAGTCACAAGAAGAACGATTGGGCGGGCCGCGTGGCATGCCTCGTTCGCTCTGTCGACGGCTCTGATTACTTCCCGTATGGCTCCTATCGTAGAGCGCCCTCTTCTGAATCCATGCTGTTGATCAGAGAGATCTCCTGCAGCTTCGATTGCTGCAAGTAATCGTGGCTTTAAGAGTCTCTCCAGGATTTTTCCCGCTACGTTTAGCATGCAGAGAGGTCTGTACGCCGATGGCGTGTTCGTATCGCCTTTTCCCTTGCTTACAAGGGCCAGACGTGCAATTTTCCAGCGACTGCTGAAGACCCCTTTATTATTATTATTATTATTATTATTATTATTATTATTATTATTATTATTATTATTATTATTGTGTTTTTACTTTCTCATCTTATTGGTACATTTGAATGAATTGCACAGATATACATAATCAGAGCACAATACATCTATTTTTTAAAAAGAATTTATAATACATTGTTTCCCATGAATTTCCGTACTATTCTTGTTGTTGAAATAACAACAGCCTTCTGCATGGGTTTGTACAGATCTTCATTCAAACCCAGTTGCTTAAGGCCCCCAATCAGACTCCTAGGGATGACTCCGGTGCTGGAAACAATTATCGGGATAATGTTGACTCTTTTCATATTCCACTGTTTCTCAACGGGTTCAACAAGATTTGCATATTTACTGATTTTTTCAGTGTATTTGCTTTGAATGTTGCCAGTATTTGGGACAGAAACATCAATAAGCATGACATGTTTCTCACACTTGTTAATCACAACCAAATCCGGTCTGTTGTGAATCACTGTCTGGTCCGTTAAGATAGTTCTATCCCAATACAAGCGCCACTCTTCGTTCTCCAGTACACTCATAGGTTGGTACTTAAAGTACGGTACCTTATCTTCAGTCAGAAGACGACATTTTTGAGCCAACGCTTGATGTAAAATTTTGGCCACCGAATCATGTCGCTGTTTATATTCGGTGCCTACCAAATGTGTACAACCCGAGGTAACATGTTGAATTGATTCCACTGTTGGACAACCATAACGACATAACTCATTCTGCACATTGCTATCTCTAACAATTCGCTTCAAATAGTTACGCGTTGGAATAACTTGATCCTGAATAGCCAACATAAACCCTTCAGTTTCTGGAAAGATCTGTCCTGATATAAGCCAGTAGTTCGATGCTTTCAAATCGACATGTTCTTGGCTCATCTCATGTGGATGTCTTCCATGAAGAGCTTTGGCCATCCATAAATCTCTCTTTTGGCCGTCATTGCATGAGAAGTCCGCAACATCCTGTCTCGACAGCTCTATCGGAGTATAGACATCTGCTTCACAAATTGCTTTATGCAGTTTTGATGTATTTGCCGCAGAGTGGAAATACATTCTCATGCTCTTCACTTGCCGACAAAGTTGGTTTCCAATGTCTGTGAGTCCTCTTCCACCCATATTTCTCGGAAGTGTTATACGTTCGACTGCAGATTTTGGATGGTGCATGCGTGCTTTCGTCATTAAAACTCTCATTTTCCGTTGTAAGTTCTCAATGTCAGTTTTGCTCCACTTAATAATGCCAAATGAGTAGTTTAAGACTGGGACAGCATAGGTGTTAACAGCTTTTATGATATTTCTTCCATTCAACTTTGTTTTCAGGAGCTTTCGGGTTCTTCGGAAGAATTCCTCTGCAAGTTCATCTTTCATTTTACATTGGTCAATGTGCCTTGCCTGTCTCACTCCCAGGTATCTGTACGTTTCCTCAGCAGACATCGCTTGTATCAATTGTTTATTTTCAAGTTCAAAGGCTCCCTCTTGGAGCTTTCCTTTTACAATATTCAATGTACGACATTTTTCCAGGCCAAACTCCATTTTAATACTTTTTGAAAATGATTCCACAATACTCAATAGTTGTTCAAGTTGAGATTTTGTCGAAGCATATATCTTCAAATCATCCATATATAAAAGATGATTTATGCGATACATCATTCTTGCTCCCAATTTAATTCCAAATCCACATTTAGTGGAATTCAAGAGATTAGATAGCGGATTCATACAGATGACAAACCAGAGGGGACTTAGTGAGTCTCCCTGAAAAATACCTCTTCGCACATTGATTGTATCAGTTTGGATGTTGTCAACAGGAGTACTTAAGATAATTTTTGTTCGCCATTTCGACATAACGTGTTCCAAGAAGGAGACAACTTTTGTATCAACCTCATAGATCTTAAGTATTTCTATCAGCCAGGTATGTGGTACAGAATCAAAGGCTTTTTTGTAATCAATATACGCCATGAACAAGTTGCGATGTTTTGCATATGCTTGACCACACACTACTGAATCTATGATTAATTGTTCTTTGCAACCCATGGAGCCTTTGCTACAGCCTTTCTGTTGAACTGCAATAATATCGTTGTCTCTACAGTGGGTGTATATCCGTTGTGAAAGGCACGATGTAATGATTTTATACATCGTTGGCAAGCAAGAAATAGGGCGATATTTTGTTGGATCTTCTTGTTTTTGTGGGTCTTTGGATATCAGATATGTAATTCCCTGGGTAAGAAATTCTGGCATCTTATCTGGTTGTTGTATGACATCATTGATCAATTCAGCCAGCCTTTGGTGAGTGCACCATAATCTTTTTATTATTATTATTATTATTATTATTATTATTATTATTATTATTATTATTATTATTATTATTATTATTATTATTATTATTATTTTTATTATTATTATTATTATTATTATTATTATTATTATTATCATCATCAATTTTTTTTTGAGGCGGGGGAAATGCTTTATGCACCGTAAGGCTTTGAAACCCCGTGTGTGGGACTCCCTTAGTTGGGCTACCCACTAAAACCCCCTCCATTCCAGCCAGAATGTCTTAGCAAGGAATCGCAGCTGTGGCATTTCATCTTGCCAGACTGGCTCGGTGATCTCTAGGATCCTTCTAGTCCGATCCCCTGAGGGCTTCTTCTTTCTTCTTCATAACTCTCTTCACGTAATTCTGGATTTTTGCCCAGTTGTCATCTGCTTCTAGCATTGCTTCCACTATGTTGTTTGGGGACATCTCCTTTCCAATGTAGGAGTTGATTATTTCTCTGTCTACTTCAAAATCTCGGCAGTGAAATAACACATGTTCTGCGTCGTCTTCTGTTCCGCAGGTGGTACACCTGTTGTCCTCTTTCTTTTTGAAGCGGTGTAAGTAGCTTCTGAAGCATCCATGGCCTGTGAAGGCTTGTGTCAGGTAGTAATCGGTCTCACCGTGCTTGCGTTCTACCCATTTCTTTATGTCGTGTATTAGACTATAAGTCCATCTACCTGTCGTTTCTTTTCTCCAGCGGTCTTGCCATATCTGAAAGAGTTCCGCTCTTGCTTCCCTCTTCACCCTTTCTTTCTGCTTCTCCCTTTCTGAAGACTGCATTTCTTTCAGGTTTTCGTAGACGGATGTTCTTTCCTTCGTCAGAAGGTCGATAGGGGGTACACTTGCTAGCACAAGGGCAGCACTTTCAGAGACTGTTCTGTAGGCAGAGATGATCCTCTGTGCTACCCCTCTCTGTACCGACAGCAGCCTTCTCCTATACTTCTCTACTTTCATAGCGCCCGCCCATGCAGGAGCTGCGTAAAGCATTTTGGACAGGACTGACCCTGCTACCAGTCGTCTTTTCTTTTCCCTCGGGCCCTCAACATTCGGCATTAGCCGTGTTAGGTTTCCTCCCGCTTCTATTGCCTTCATCGCTACCTTCTCCACATGCGGTCCAAAACTCAAGCAATTGTCGAGTTCTACTCCTAAATAGGTAATATGTTTCTTCCATTTTATTTCGTTGCCTCCCACCTCTATTCTCGGCTTCCTAAAGCCCCTTCTTTTGGTGACCAGAACTGCCTCTGTTTTCTCTGTCGCCATGTCTAATTTTCGTTTATCCAACCATCTTTTTGCTCTATGTAGGCTTTCATTCGCTCGCATCTCAAGAAGGTCTTCGTTTCGTGCTGCGACTACAATCAAGGCGTCGTCCGCAAATCCTATAATATTTACATCCCTTGGGAGTGGCATCTTTAGGAAGTCATCATAAACCAGGTTCCATAGCATTGGGCCTAGCCGAGATCCCTGGGGGCTCCACACGTCATTTCTTCTTTAATTCTCCAATTATCTCCTTCATATACAATGCTTCTCTCACTTAGGTAGTCTCCTATAAGATTCTTCAGGTAGTCTGGGATGTTCCGTCTTTCTAATGCCTCTTTCACATCTTCCCAACCCAAGGAGTTGAATGCGTTCCGAATGTCTATTGCTATAAGGGCGCAAAATCCTTTCTTCCTGCCGCTACCTTCTCTTGCCGTTTTTGCCAGTTCGACTGCTTCCCTGATAGCGTCGATCGTCGATCTGCCTTTACGGAATCCGTACTGGTTATGAGCCAAGCTGCAATCTCCTATCATGTACTTCTCCAAGCGCTGAAGGATTAGGCCTTCCAGCATTTTGCCCATGGTATCCAGAAGGCAGATGGGCCTGTACGATGATGCACTATCCTCCGGCTTGTGTCCCTTCCTTAATAGTACAAGCTTCTGTCGCTTCCAATCTTTGGCAAAGCCTCCATATATCATACACCTATTGAAGAGTTCCAATAGAAGGTCCGGATATTCTGTGATGACTACTTTCAGTACCTCGTTCGGTATCCCGTCCAACCCAGGTGCCTTGCCTGCTTTCAGGCATTTGCCAACTTCTTGAAGTTCGCGTATCGTGAACATGTCTGCCTCTACCGCTTTGTCATAGCTGTTCCTTTTCCTTTTTGGCCGTTTAGGAAATAGGTGCCTAATTATTTCTTCGACCCACGTCTTATCATTTAGAGCAGGGATATTCCGCCTCCCATTCAACTTCTTCACAACAATTTTATAAGGCAAGCCCCACGGATCGTTTTCAATTTCTAATAGCAGCTTCTTCCAGCACATGTCCTTGCTTCTTCTTATTGCGCGGTTGAGTTCCTTCCTCTTCCGCTTGTAATCCCTTCTCAGATGTTCATCCCCCTTCGCCCTTGTACATCTTCTTCTGGCTGCTACACAATCACTCCTTAGGAGGGCTATTTCCTGTGTCCACCAATATTTTGGTCCCCCACGATAACTGCTGGCTGTCTTTAGGGGCATCGATAGATTGCAGGCCCTCTGAATTACTTTTCGAGCCCTGTCTGCCATACTGTCTATTGTTTGGGGTTGAACTCCCCACCGTAGTTCTTGCATGTGCCTGGATTCTGTCAGGGATCTTTTGAGGTTCTCTTCGTTAAGCTTCCGAGCATTCCATGCCCGCTTTGGACAGTTTTCACGCCTTCTATAAAACGATTGTTTGGAGAACCGAATTCCTACAATCCTAAAGGATATATAGTTGTGGTCACTTAGGGACTCCTCCTCTAGGACGTCCCATTCTTCAATGTGACTGGCGAACTGCTGGTTTGCGATAGTGAGGTCAATTATTGACTTGGCGTCTCCCCGATTAAACGTCGGTTTAACTCCTCTGTTTATTACAACCATGTCCCTTCGGGCTATCATTTCACTTATTACAGTTCCTCTTCTGTCCATCCTTTCTTCGCCCCACTCGGGGGCTTTCCCATTGAAATCTCCGGTCAACAGTACATTTCGTTTGGGCTCGTCTATGCTATCTTCTAGTTCCGTAAGTTTATCCATGAATTGTTGCAGTCTATCGTTTGGGGAGAAATAACAACTGTATATCCTCAAGGTTTCGGTCTCCACCCACATAAAGCCGTGGCTAGTTGATTTGTACTTGCTCACCTTGATTCGCGGGTTGCAGATGACGATGGCCGCTCTCCCTGTACTATCCTGGTACCATTCAGCCAGGTCCTGTCGACAGTTAGGTTCGCTAAGAAGTAGCACGTCAATATTTTTCTGACTCGCTGTCTGCATCAGCAAATTTTGGGCCCCCTGGCTTCTACCCAGATTTATTTGCAGAAACTTTAGTTCCATAAGTTCGTTTTAATCGTGCAAGGGCTTCTATGAATAAGGGACATTTACTGCCTCCGGCCGCATGTCCATCTTCAACTCCTTTGTCCTTGCAAGCTACGCAGCAGTCTTTGTCCTTGCATTCTTTTCTAGAATGCCCTACTTTACCACATTTCCAGCAGCAGTTTCTTCTGTCGGGTCCCTTGCATCCTCTGGCCATGTGGCCATAGCCCAAACATCGGAAGCAACGACCAACTTGGATTCTTTCTCTCACCCTGCAGTTCACTAGCCCTATTCTTATATTTCCGACCTTGAGAATCTCGTTGGCCACCTTCTCTGAGACCCTTATTAGTGCTGTTTGCATTCCGGCATAACCTTTCAGCAATACACATTCGATCTCAATTCTCGACTCATTTCTTTCCAGCACTTTTTCCACCTGAGCAATGACTTCCTCTTTGGTTGTCATTTCATCGATATCTTTTATCTCTACTGTTACCTTTGGTCTCAGAGGTTGTAACTCTGCCAGTTCGCTCACTGTTTTAGCCATTTTTTGGCTAAAGGTGTCTGCGCTTTTGTTTCTTTTCAACTCGATGAGGAGTTCTTCCCTCCTTGTTCTCCTCACTCTGAGGACCTCGTCGTTCCCTTTCATCTCCTCTGAGGCGCTGAGTTTCTTTATGATGTCCGCATATGAAACCCCTTGTTTCGCGGTAATCTTCAGAGCCTCATTTCTTTTCGTTGCAGGTCTAGCCTCATTCCTCTTTTCCCTGTCTTTCTTTTTGCTCTTTCTTTGGATTTCCCAACGGTCTTCATCCTGCGCCTCTTCCATTTCGAGCAATTCACTTACTTCGCTCTGGTTTCCTCCACTTTCTTCAGGGTTATCCCTGATCTTTTCCGCTTCCTTCGGTTTATTCTTTTCCTTGTCTCTTCTCAGAGACTCCTCTGGTGGACTATGCGCCGCCTTCTTTTTTACAGGTGCGTCGAGTCTATTTTTCCCTCTCTTAGCCATCTCTTCTCTTTTTGAAAGAGAGTCTAACATCTCTGAGAACTCCCTCTTCTCTCCTGATGCATCGAGTCACCCATTCCTCAGGGCATCGATGTTTTCCCGTGCTTTAGCCAACGCATCCTTCACTGTCACCGGGTTGTTTTTCAACATAAACTTTTCCAATGTCTCGAGATTTTGGCTCAGACCATCAATGATCTTCCTCTGGTGTTCATCTAGCTGTTGAATGGTCTCCCATTTTCTCATCATTTTGCTATCACTCGTAGTAATATCTGCCAGAGGTGCCGAGTGATCAACACCCTTGGCATTGCAGTCGCTGGGTGACGACGCCCGGTGGCCTGCTTGCTCACCACCGACCGCCGGTACTGGGGCTCCGATCCCCTGCACCGTAATTATTATTATTATTATTATTATTATTATTATTATTATTATTATTATTATTATTATTATTATTATTATGTGCGTGCGTGCAGTGATGATTGCTGCAAGGTCGTCCGCGTATCCTACAAGGAAGATGCCATCGGGCATTGTCAGCTTGAGGATGGCGTCATAGTTAGCATTCCAGAGGTCTGGTCCTAGGATGGATCCTTGCGCCGCTCCTGCCGTCAGTCGCTTGCTTTTCTGTCCGTCGTCGGTGTCGTAGATTAGAAGTCTGTCTGTCAGGTAGCTGCTCAGGATGCGCAGTAGGTACGTCGGTACATCAAAGTTTCCCAGAGCCTCCATGATATCGTCCCAGCGCACAGAGTTGAATGCATTGCGCACATCCAGAGTGACGACCATGCACAGCGGGCTGGACCAGTGGTTGCCCTCTTCCGTTTTGGCTGCTGCGTCTGTTATTTTCCTTATGGCGTCCAAGGTTGATTTTCCTTTTGAGAAGCCATACTGCGTGTCTGATAGGCCTCCTGCGTTGTCGATTGCAGACTGGATGCGGGGTTTCAGGAGCTTTTCGAGGAGTTTGCCCGTTGTGTCGACCATGCACAGTGGTCTGTAGGATGTAGGAGAGTGTTCCTGTCCTCTGCCCTTGCTGATTAGTACAAGCCTTGCCTTCTTCCATCTTGAACAGAACTTGCCCTCCCTTAGGCACGCATTGTACAAATTCAGCAATAGGTGTGGGTGGGAGTTTGCCAGGATCTTCAGAACCCTGCTCTCCATAGCACAATCCATTATGCTATACGGCGCAGAGATCTGGGCCAACGCGCTGAGGCACGAAAGGTACTCCAAACAACTGACATCCGTGCAGAGAAGAGGAGCCCTGAGAATAACAAGTGCGTATAGGACAGTTTCGGATGCCGCTAGTTTTGTGGTCGCTGGAGTAATCCCAATCGATCTACTGGCACAAGAACGAAAGGAGCTATATGACAAGAAACCTCTGGCAAACCCGACAGACGCCCGAAGAAAGGCAAGGAAACGCACTCTTCGACAGTGGCAGAGAAGATGGGAGAACCTCACCCAATTTCTCACGGGACATGGACACTTCCGAGCCTACCTACACCGGATGGCTAAAGTGGACAGACCAGACTGCACGTACTGCGGCCACGCTAAGGACGATGCCCAGCACACATTCTTCGAATGCGAGAGATGGCACGTACTAAAGCACGAGGTACAAACAAAGCTAGGAGACATCAATCCAGACAACGTGGTGGACAAGATGTTAAACAGCCGCGAAAATTGGATCACGATCGCAGACTACGTGACAGGAATCTTGAGACAGAAGAAAAACGACGAGAAAACAGTACAAAACACGACTAACCGTAGAACAAACTAGACCCACCAAACAAAACCGACGACACAAGACAAAATACGCTTGACAAACTACAAAAGACAGAAGAGAAGCCTATAGGCCAAGAACACGGCCCCACTCTGATGAAATGCTGAAGAAGCGATACCGGAGTGGACAAGGCCAAGAAGAAACGGGGTTTGTGTTTTTTAGCGGGTGCGAGCCTCACACTACCTAGGGAAACGGCCACACGGCTCTCTAGGTGTCTGGTAGAGATTTTTCACACCATCCCCAGGCCACAAAAAATTATTATTATTATTATTATTATTATTATTATTATTATTATTATTATTATTATTATTATTATTATTATTATTATTATTATTATACGCTTCATGCATCACATTGCGTCACACGTTCTGCGGGAATTATTAATGCAGCCCAAAACGCAACCATCTCCACGTAACTATAAGTTACGGAAACAGATATTTAAAGCAGTATTTGCAGTAAAGCATGTGATAAAGAACCAATTTTTTGCCTGAATTTCCTATGCCTAAGAGGTTCTAAATCTTGGTACCCTTGTGTTTAATGACAATGGCGTGGCTTAGTTGGTGTCACCAGGGGCAAAACTAATAGTATCACCCCCCTTCACTCACTCACTCACTCACTCACTCACTCACTCACACTCACTCACACTCACACACACTCACACACACTCACACACACTCACACACACACACACTCACACACACACACACACTCACACACACACACACTCACACACACACTCACACACACACACTCACTCACACACACACACTCACACTCACACTCACACACTCACACACACTCACACACTCACTCACACACACACACTCACACACACACACACTCACACACACACTCACACACACACTCACACTCACACACACACACACTCACACTCACACTCACACACACACACACACTCACACACACTCACACACACACACTCACACTCACACTCACACACACACACTCACACTCACACTCACACACACACACACATTAAATATAAAAATATCTATTACTGAATAGATTATACATTATTTAATAAAAATATATGAATATTTGAACATGACATTTACTTATAATAGATTAAAAACTTATGTAATTCAGAATAATTGAAATATAAATTTTAAATAAATAATATAAAACGAAGTACAACTAATTAACAAATGCGTGTTTTTTATAAAATATAATCTTTAAATAAATCTTTAAAATTATATAATTCGACGTATAAAATTGTCTAATTGGTGTCACCCCTAAAATGGTGTCACCCGGGGCAGACACTCCCCTCCCTAACTTTAACGCTGTTTAAGTATACAGTAAGAGGTATCAACACAACAATAATCTATTGATCCTAAAAAAATGCAGATATTTAATTCAAAAGTGTTTTTTTCAAATCCTTTGAAAATGTTTGTAGGTGGTTACTCACAAAATAATACTGAATCCTTCATTTCTGAATTTCAAAAACATGCACTCAAAGTCTTGTTTTGTTGGTAAAAACTACAAATATCTCTTAACAATGCTATTATAATACGATATTTATAATTTGATGGATATGATAAAAGTGTTTAAAAAGTTGGGATTTGTGGTTAGTAAAAATTGCATGTTGGCATTCCCAGAAGAGGGTGATGAACATATTCTTCCTGCTAATAAAATAAAAAAAACAAATTCTGCAAATTCAAAACGCAACAAAACAGATAAGAAAGTATAGAAAGAGGTTAAGAATGTAAAAAGAACCAAGAAAGTATCAGAAAGAGAATATTGTTTGTACATTTATTTAGTACATTTAGTATTGTTAGTACATTTTATTTAACTCTTCTTCCGGAAATATTTCTTTAAATTTGGAACTAAAATTTCATATTAGCCTGGGATATAATGAGATCACAGGCTTCTTGACAGCAACTACTCGCGTATTACTTTCTTGAATATTACGCCGCTTGACACTTAGATTCACTCTTTTTACTTTTTCGTATACGTACGTATATCCGGAGTAATATACATAGTATAGAGAAAGATATGTAATGCTGCGGAAAATCGATTTCGAGATTTCAACGCAAATACAGGATTTTGGGCCCCCTGATACCGAAAAAGTGATTTTTTCAAAACGTCCGTCCGTCCGTCTATCTGTGAATACCACTAGCGCATGCAGCGAAACCATGCATCGGATTTTTTTCAAATTGAAGAAAACTGTGTCCTTCTGACTTGAGTCGAAGCTTTGAAATTTTGAAAAACTTTCTTCAAACTTTGGAAATACTTTACATGAATGCCCCGGGCATTTTCAAAATTTTCTCAAAAACGTCTCCAAAAATTTTCTTTAAATTGCTTGTAAGAATAGAGTAAAATACACTTGTAAAGGTGGCATAGGTCCAATTTTCACAGTTAACTCTAAATTTTCGAAAATTGCAAAACCTTGAACTTTTTCGGAGTCTTCCAACAATTACAAAATTGAAGATGGGGATTTTCCTTCAAAATATATTTGTTGTTCATAATTTGTTCTTTCATTAAGGTCATGTACATTTTTTTAAAACTTTTGGTAGTTTTAGCGCAATATTGCGTGCAATACTTGGGATTTAAAAAAATGACAAAAGCAAGGTTTTCTTAAAAACTGCTCCAAATTTTTTTCTTTAGACTTTTAGGTGTAATACTAAATACACTCTATAAGATGGTATAAACACCATATTGCTCTATTCTTTTGTTTTTTTTTTCAAAACTTACAAAAAATTATTTTTTCTTATTACACGTCGTTAATATTTACATTAGCGGTAATTTGTTCACATTTTTGAATTTATGAGTGCTTAAAATAATGTCATAAAGTTTTTCTAAAACCCAATTTTTTAAAATTTAAGATAAATTTACAATCTATTTTTTACAAAATAAGTAAATGCGATGTGTATTGTAGAATTATTATGACAATGATTAGTGGTGAAGGTATCCCATCGGTACTCTTCATCTTCGTACTATAACAAAAAGCAATTATATTATATTTATTATTATTGGAATTGATAATTTGGTGGTGATAATGTTTTAGTTACTCGTTGAGTATCGGTATGGGAGTTGCATGGGTGAGGTTCTGGTTAGACGATGGATATCTGCACTATTGTCAAGGAGGTTGAGAGCTAAGTGATATGGATGGTTTTCAAGACGCTGAAGATAGTTTGAGCTGATTAATTCTATTCTTTCTAAGACAGTGGGAATTTTTAAGTCTTTGTGTAATGCTGCGTTTGTGATGAACCAAGGTGCTGCCGCGATCATTCGTAAGGTCTTGGACTGAAATCTCTGGATGGTGAAGAAATCACTCTTGCTTGCTGTGCCCCAGATTTGGATGCCGTAGATCCATATTGGGATTAATATGGATTTATAAAGCAATAGTTTATTTTCCAGTGATAGTTTTGAGTGGTATCCTAGTATCCAGTATAGTTTTCTTACTTGAAGTTGCAGGTGCTTTTTCTTGGCTAAAATGTGATGGTTCCATGTTAAACGTTTGTCTAGATGTATCCCTAAGTATTTTACACTTTCCATTTGTAATATTAGATTATTGTTGATGTGGACAGTAGGACATTTGTTTCTTCTCAGGGTAAAAGTTATATGGACTGATTTGTTTTCGTTGATTTTTATTTTCCACTTCTTGGCCCATTTTTCAATCATTGTAAGATGTTCTTGTAAATGTCTTGATGCGACATTTGGGTCATCATCCGAAGCTAGTATGGCCGTATCATCTGCAAAAGTGGCTATGGTTGTTTTATCTTTTTCTGGTATATCTGTCGTATAGAGTTGGTACAGAATAAGGCCAAGTACACTACCTTGTGGTACTCCGGCCTTGATTGGATGGAATTAAGATAATTCATTTTGATATTTAATTTGAAAAGTGCGGTGGGATAGATAAAATCTGAATATATTGATGAAGGGATATGGTAGGATATGTTTGAGTTTAAATAGGAGTACATCGTGCCCGACTTTGTCAAACCCTTGGGCGATGTCTAGAAAGGAGGCTGAACAATATTTCTTTTCTTGGAAACCATTCTCAATGTAGCTGGTAATTCTATTAACTTGTTCGATGCTGTTGTCTAAAGCCAAATTGATGGTCAGGGACTAGGTTTTTGGTCGCTATGTGAGGACGTAGTCTTGATAGAAGAAGTTTCTCAAACACTTGGGATAGAATTAGAAGTATATTGATGAAATAGTTAGAGGAGGGTTCATGTGGAGGTTTCCCAGACTTGAGAAATACTTGAATTTGGGCTACTTTCCATTGCTCCGGGTAGTGCTCTGTTCGTAGAATACTGTTGAATAGTGAAGTAATTATAGTCTTGCCTTTTCGTGATAGTTCTTTGAGAAAAGGTGTTGTGATTAGGACATACCCAGGGGTTTTGCTTGATAAGGCGTCAAAGGTTTTGGTAATTTCTCTGGCAGTAAAGTGTGGAATTGGAAACGTCATTTGGTCTGGGGAATTAAGGTAATCCCGGATTTGTTGGTCTTGGTTTGTATTTGAAAAGGGATATGTCTCAAATACATTAGCGAAGAATTTGGCAAAAGTAGATGCTTTCTTTGTGGGGTTTCTCGCCCAGCACATATTTTCATCCCTGCTTGGGGGATTTGGTTTGGTCGGTTGTTTCAGTTTCCTGGCGACTTTAAATACAGAGTAACTAGTATCTTCTGTTCGAGTGAGGTTGGTTTTGAAATCTTGAAACCTGTTACTGTTGAAATCTTTTAGGCGGCACCTTAGTTGCCTAGTTGCTCTGTCGTAGTTGGTACGGTCTGCAGGATATTTTGAAGCTTGCCAGATCCTTCTTAGTTTTCTTTTCTCAGCTATTTTTTAAAAAAGAAATTTTGGGTATTTCATGCAGCTCTAGGTGTAGTGGAGTTGCGGTGTAGCGAATCAAGCTGCTTATTGAATATTTTGGGTTATATATTCAGTAGCTTCATCTATATAGACTGCTGTTTTTAATGGTAAACAGATGTTTGTTTTCATGGATATCTGGTTTCTGTACGAGGTCCAGTTTGTCTTTCTGTTCGTTAGCGACACGAGAGAGGGATGTAGGATGATTTTGTTTCCAATGATGATAATTATTTGAGTGAGGCCTGAGGACAGTTCGAGGGAAGATTCAATGATACAGTTAGTGGATTAGTTAAAGGAGTAGTCCTTTTGTTATGAATATATCAATGAGGTCTGGAATTTTGTTTTGGTCGGTAGGCCAGTGGGTAGGTTCTCCTGAAGAAATGGTTTCTAGCTGTAGTGAAGAAAACGCTTTCTGCAGTTCTCTCCCTCTAGGGGTGATGAGCCTGGAGCTCCATTGCGTATGTTTGGTGTTGAAGTCTCCGCCTGCCATTAACCTATTTCCTAGTGACTTAAAATAGGTTTCAAATCATTGATTATCTATTTTGAATCTGGGAGGGCAATAGACAGCGGTGATGGTGATTGGTCCATTCCAGTCCGTAATTTGTACAGACGTTGCTTGAATATCGATTTATTTAGTCAAAATCTGTATGTAACGTATGGGAGAGAAAAACCCTCTGCGAACGCTTTCTTGAGTTTCAGAATCCCTTCCCCACAATTTAACTATTAATAGTTGAAAGATAAAAAAATAATAGTATTAATAATAATAATAAATTTAAAAAGCGAGAGATTAACATTTCAAAAACTAGATATTTTCGTTGCCGAATTATAGAAAACTTATTTGTAACGGCAAACGAACGAACGAACAGATTTGACTTTTCTCTATTGCTAACAAATAGAAACTCACCCTAAGCTCTACTTCCACTACAAGCAAAAGGAAAGCTCAACAAAACGTGCGCATAGTGAAGCTACATTTATGTCCAGAAGCAAATCAAGGGGCCATCTCGGCATTTGCTCAATGAATCAGGGCAACTGGACAAAAACTTGATCGAGTTAAGGGTCATTGGCCCGGAAACGGAAGTACATTACTTGTTACTAGCATTTCAGTCTTTTTAAAAAATATACAATGCAAATGTAAACTAATTCAATATCCTATATCATTGTTTTGTTAAAGTAAACATTATTTTTCTTTTTGACGATCAGTATAGTCTCTAATTGTGTAGAAACAGTTTTGCAGCAGAAAAGATTTTACTTTTAACTTAAAGTTGTGTACCGATTTTAATTGTTTAATTTCATCAGGCAATACGTTGTAAAGTAACGTACATGTATTGTATGTGGATTCCTTGTAGTGAGCTGTTGATACTGATACTTGATGAACATGATTTCTACGTCGAGTGTTGTAACTATAAATATCAGTATTACATGAAAATAAGTTGCCACCGTTAAGTGAGTCAGTTTTGACAAATACCACAGTTTCGTAAATAAATAAGAAAGACAATGGTAAGATTCCAAGCTCAATGAAAAGAGGCTTGCAGGGATCACGTGGATGGCGTTTTTTCATTATTCGAATAATTTTCTTTTGCAATCTAAATGTCTGGGCACCAAAGGATGAGCTTCCCCAGAATATTGCGCCATATCTCAGGCGGGAAAGTACATATGCAAAATACTCGCAACGAGCTGCATGAAGGCTGACACAATTAGAAAGAATTCTGAATGCATAACATAGTGAGCTTAATTTAGTGTTATATGTACATTCCATTTGAGGTTTGATTCAAATAAGATACCTAGAAATTTTGTTACGTTAACATCAGCTACTTGCATATTGTTCATTTTCAATGGAGCATACGATTGCCGATTTGAAATTTAAAATTGCATTGAGACAGTTTCTCCATCGTAAACTATTAATTTGTTATTACAAAACCAATTGGAAAATCTGATATCGTATTATTTATTGTTTCCTTTTTGCAAAGAACATTCTTGTCAAACAGAGCTGCTCTTCTACGCAAGCTGTTCTTTCATTTTTAATAGACGAGGGCATATCGTTTACGTACAACAGAAAGAGGATAGGTTCTAAGATCGAACCTTGTGGGACCACATGTTCAATTGGCAAAGAATTGGAAAGATAAGTAAACAATGTCCTTTCGTGCCAGTACCGTACTTCTACTCTTTGAGATCGATGTTTAAGGTACGAAGTGATACAATCTAGGGCAATACCACGAATTCCATAAGAAGGTAATTTTGAGAACAAGATGTTATGGTTAATAACGTGTAAGGCTTTCGAAAGATCTAAAAATATCCCAATGGGTTCTTCATTTTGGTCCATTGATGAAGCACTATCTTTAAGGAAAGAAAAAATGGCAGTTTCCGTAGATTTTGATTTTCTGAAACCATGTTGTGAGTCTGAAAACTCTTCGTTTTTCCTGAGAAAAGTTTCCATTCGCGTATAGAAATATTTTTGAATTTTTATCTTGGTGAAGTATGGCTTCTTGTTCATGATGTTTAATGGTACTTTTTATTAATAATGCTGTGCCACCGTGAGCAATGCCACTAGGATGTTTAGTATCGTATAATGTTTTCTTCAGGATAAGTAGATGCAATATTGTTGTTTTGTGTCTGCATAGGCATCTCTTGTTGAAACGTTCTGTGTTTAAATGAGTTTTTGTACCCTTTCCTTTTTAGTATTGCTTGATATACTTGGCAACCTTTATAGTTAGCGGGATGATTATCCTCGCAGCAGTAGGGAACGGCCGATTCTACATTACAACATCCGGTGTCAACACCGGCGCCATCGGATGTTGATACAGGATGTTGACATCCTGTGTGAAGGCCATCGCCCGTGAAATCACAAGGTCGTCGGCCATGACGTCACAAAATCACGCGCGGGGCGGCCGACCTTGTGACACGGCGCCAGCTGATCTGCGCCCCGCCCTACCTTCCTGCCAACCTCTGAAAAAGAAAATATAGTGACGACTAGGGGAGGAGGAGTGAGGAGGCCCTGCCTGGCGGTGACGTGGGTAAATGAGAATATGAGAGAGATATTTGAATGAAAACATAACATTTATTTTTTAATTTAAAATCGTACATACACTTACAATTAAAACAGACTTCACAAAATATTCACAATCATTGAATAATAATAAACTTTTTTCTAAAAGAATTTAAAAGCAGAGTGAGATAATACAGTACAAAACTCACTTTATCGAATACATTGATAAATCATCTAGTTTTGTCGAGAATTCGTCGTAGTGTTTTGAGATAGCATCATTTTTTTCGACGGGGTCGGCGAAATTGGCGAGTCGTTTTCCATTAAAGTGGAAAAAGTCTTCGCCGTTCTCATCATTGCGCTGAAGGGTGTTGCGATGAACGTAATCCCGTTGGTGATGAGATTCGTCGTCGACGTAACGTTTTGTGACCGCATCGTCTTTGTGGATAGGCTTTGTGGATGTGGATGTAGTTTGCTGATACGGAGTTTTGGAATTTTTTCAAGACGCTTTTGAATGTCGTTCACGTGTCGATCGACGTACGTTTTGGTTACCGTGTCACGTACATCAGTAGGGTGTCCCATGTTGGAAATCCGAAAAAGATCGGCGTTCAAGGGCTCACCGTTTTCCCATTGGCGAAGACATTTTGCTTGCTTGGCAATCAACGACTCTAGATCGGCGCGCAAATCCTCGTTCGTTTGAAAGGCTATCCGGAAGCGCGTGTCCACATACGCCTTGATGACATCATCTAGTCCACCATGACGATTTTGATTGTTTTCCGGAACGTCATCTCCACCGTTGTCGTCTTCGTCTACCCGCACATGACCGGTCATGTCTTCCTCCTCTTCTGTGGAATATTCGTTGTCACTCATGTTTTGGGTAGTTGTTGGTATCGAACTGTAGTATCTGCCGTTGTTACAATGTCTCTTATGAAAAGAGCCACCACCCTTACTCTTCAACACTTTTCTAATCTTCCCCACTACTTTCATAGTCATGACATCGTGCACACTCAGTCACGTGGATGAATTTTCAGGGCCACGTGGAGGAAAGTCAATTTCGATCAAGAGAATATCATGACCGCCGAGATCGTGCAAATCGAAATCATGAATGTTAATATCATGCACGTTAATATCTACTCCGGTTTGTCTCTTGTGTATAGAAGGGCGCGTCGCCTCTCAGAGTCATATTTATCGATCTCGCGAAAGTGTGAAGAAAAGATCGACAAATAAGTTCTGGAATGGCTGATATCACATTTTCTTCATACTCATCTTCAACTTCTTCTTCCACTCTCTCCATCACATCATCTTCCTCCTCTCCATTATATGATGGCGGTTGCGGTTGTGGTATGGTTGATGATGGCGGTTGCGGTACAAATCGACACATCGGTCAAGTTTGCGCTTCTTTCTTATCATTCCACCTCCCCATCAATTCTTCAAGGCAATGTTTGCAAAATATAGGATTGCAGATGGTTTTCATCGATCGAAATCCATAGTCATCGTTATGGCAGATGGGACAAATAAAATTGAGGTGGAAGATTACGTCTGCACACTACAGAAAGGGGAGCGGGAGTAGAATCCATAAGGGGATGGAGTGTATAGGATGACAAACAACGTTCACAAAAGGAAGCACACGAGAGTAGTAGTCATCACTAGGGAACGGACTTTATTGTGATAAAAAAAGCAAAATATGTACATATTGTAACGTATTGTAGGGCTACACAGAGCGACCGGCGGGGCGTCACAAGGTCGCCGCGTCAAGGGATTAGACGCCAGGGGCCAGGCAGGATGTGAGAACAATTGGCAGAAGCGGAGACACGCCGAGGTATTTTGAGAATTCTAAGAGCTAGGGAAAGGAATGCCCAAAATGCGGGACAACGCATTTTTGCCGTGTGCCGCGTGCAAAATTCTTAGAATCCATGGAAACGGATGTCCAAAATGCCTGGCAACGCAACTAGCGTGGGCTTTGTGCAAAACCCAGTGATGTTTCAGGTCACGTGGGTGGGAGCTATATAAGAGCGAACGCAGAGCGCGGGGGCGGGGTTTGTCGAGCTGAGTGGAACCCTCGTGCGAGCGCACAAAACTTGCGCCCAAGGCGGTGCGAAGCCGAGCTAGGCTCGTACGGCAACTCATGGGACGCCGTTGTGGACACTATTTCCACGGGTGACTGCAGTCGCCGGAGCTGTACGCTGTGTGCGTAAAACTCGCTGAGGAGTGGCGCGGGCCACGAGTCAGACATTTCATTTTTAACGATCGCTCCTGCGATCAGGGGAGTAAACGTCTACCAGAGCTAAGAGTAACTTTAATTATTTACTGCACATATTGTGAATAAACCTGTACATATTTATCATTGAAGCTCGTGTCTGTGATTACTGTGTATTCCCACGACGTCACAATATATGTATTTATTGTTTCAAAAATATGTAAGAAAAAATAGGAAATATGTGAAATAAATATTCGTTATAATGTTTACAATTTATTCTTCAAGCGTTTCCCGAGCAGAGTACGTTGCCGATCAGAACTTTACGTGGATTCAGAGAGGCTGAATGAAAGTTTTACATCTACAGAAGTAATTATTCGCTAGTTTCTTCCGAAACATAATACTTTCGTATTATATACAATGTTGTTTACAAGGAGCCGGAGCTCAGGTGAATAGTACCGTGTAGCCTATGATAGAAGAGGGGTAAAGGGAGCATACTCCCATCCCAACGCCAGAAAAGGGATAAGACAATGATCTGATATTTTATCGAGTTGCGCATGGGGTCTAAGAAACACGAGTAAGCACATCCGCTCATCGTTGATCCCGACTACGCTGTTTCCAAGAAGCAGTGGGGAGGGGGAGATAAGTTTGGCAAGAAATGACGATTGTCCGGCGTTAATACAAGCGCATTGCGTATTTTTTAAATATTTCAGTAACTAAGTTTTCAAGTAACATATTTCGAACATCACAAGTGAAATGTTCATTTTCGACCTATAAATATATTAAAATGTAACGAAATATGTAGCTATAGATAAAATATGTAAAAATATGTAAACTAAAAATTGATCCAATTAGTTCAGAATGTTATTATATACAGAATGTTGTAAAAAATATTGGTGAATGTAGGTATCTTGTCTCTATAAAAATATGTATTTGCATGAAAATCCGTTCCCTAGTCATCACAATCAATTGAACTGTGCTAGAGCTGTGCTGCACTGAGTTGTGCTAGAGCTTTTCACAGATGTTGACATGGTTCTCTTTTTTGAAAAAGACATTCGGAGAGGTCACGCGCAAGAAATCGGGCGCCACGGTGAGACGAACCATGCGCATGTGGGAGAGTCCTTCAAGTAATCTGATAAGGAATCTTATCTCTCCAATTGGGATGCGAACAACCTTTATGGAGACATCCACTACCCACAGGACGGTTCAGATGGTTGTCTGATACTGAAATTCGCACATTCCAGCTCAAGCAGGTGGCCTCCCAGACCGATTGCGGATACGTTCTCGAAGTCGATCTTGACTATCCAGACGATATTCACGAACAGTTGAGCAACTTGCCTCCTTGTCCACAGTAACGTGTGCCCCCCGACACGAAAAGCAGGCAAGTCAAATTAATGGCGACTTTGTTGCCCAAGCGGCGCTATTCATTTACATTCAAAATTTAATACAAAATATGGAGTTGGGAGTTGTACTCACCAACATTTATCGCATTATCTCTTTCAATCAAAATCCTTGGCTTGCCTCCTACATGGACCTAAACAATTCACGTTGACAGCACGCGTCCTTTGACGATTTTGAAGATAAATGTTTTAAACTCATGAATAACTCTGTTTACGGGACGTCGATGGAGAACGTGCGCAATCATCGTCGCATGGAGCGAGAAATCGTATCGCAAACCCCGCTTTCGCGTATAGTCATCATATCAAGGGAGATTTGATGACCATTGAGTTGATAAAATCGAAGTGAGTTGATAAAAAAAGCGAAGCCCATTTATTTAAGATTTTGTATATTAGAAATTTCAAAATTTAGAATGTATGAGTTTTTTTATAAGTAAAGATCATCTTCGCGATCTTCAACTTTTGTAAATGGACACCGATTCATTCGTTATCTCTTCCTCAACGAACGTGTACACTGAGATGAATCGGTGTTCAGAATCGTTTGACACGTCCTTCTTTCCCCCAATAATTCATTTAACATTAATCCACGCAATAAAAAACCACTGGAAGTGTTTAAGGACGAATGAGGAAATGATCCCATGGTTGAATTCGTTCCCATGGTTGAATTCGTAGGTTTGCGACCCAAAATATACTCCTTTCTGACTCGCTCACAGAGCACCGTTTCTCGGGCAAAAGGAGTACAACGTTCCACAGTTAAAAAAACATATTCAAAAATTACTTGGTCTGTTTATTTCAAAACAGAATTAGAATTGATAAGCAGTGTTGCATTCGATCTAAAAATCATCTTAAACATTAATTTGTTCAAAACAATCGTTCGTTGTGCGTGGCAGATGACAAACGCTATTGGTTAGATACATTTAAAAGGTTTACCTAGGGGTCATTTTCGCAACATGTTTACGCGTCCGTCCGCTCCTTCGGCGTACACGTTCGTCCCTGCATGCGGGGTTGTAGAGTAGCCTTTCACTTTTTTTATTAATTCTTATTTATTAAAATTTCTTTACATTTAAGATTTATATTATTTAAAAATAGCAGCATTTTTTTTAATTTTAAAAAATGACAGCTTTTAAAGAGAGAGAAAAGTAGTGGTGGGGGCGCATTAGCAATGTCATAGCACCGACGTAGAACTTTTCATTCAGTCAACGAGTATTATGGCAACACGTGACACGACATTCGCCTATGAAAACATTGCTGACCTAGGCGTCAGCGGATGGGAGAGCGAAGGAACCAAAATGTGGAAAAACCTCGAGAAGGTCGCAGTGGGCCTCACAATTACCGCCTCTGAGGAAATGGAAGTGGAGGAGAAAAATGCGAAGCTGTGGAAAGGTATCTCCGACATGACATACATCGCCATGAGCGCGCGGCGTCTTCGAGATGAACAGACCATAAAAGACTATAGTGAGAACGAAAAGGCTATTCGCGACATTGCGCGACATGCATGCGGAAGTGCTAGCCACCATGGAAATTCTCATTCGCCTTTTTAAACATCCGGTCCAGAGGGAGGTCTACATCAACGTGTTGTTCACATCCGGCGAGTGATTCAGTCTCTCCCCTCTCCAGACCAAAATACTCCTCCCAGATATGAGCGGTAACACTTATCTTTGTAAAGAAAAGTGAAAAGCCATGCCTCTCTCGACAACTCTTTATTCAGTCAGCACCACGCATCATGGGAAGACGTGAAGCGAGAATCACGGCCGTGAGGCTCGTCTACGAAGACGCCCTCGACGACAGCAGCGAGTGGAAGGGCGAAGATGTGGAACAACATCGCGAAGGCTGCAGACGACCTATCCGTCATCGCCTCCAAGGAAAAGGACGAGGGACACAAAATATGTATGCTGTGGGAAATCCCTAGCTTAGGGCCGGTTTCACCGCCTTCGATTATGTTTTTAACTTCGTTTATCTTGGAGTTTAATGGCGTTTAAAGTTCTCGCGAGTTTCACCATGTGATTTAAACGCGATAACTGGAAGTTAAACTCACGTGGAGTTAAACGCCCGAGATCGGCCGTTTAAGCGCAGATAATCGCGATTATCAGCTATCCATCCTCGTTTCAACACATTATGGTCTCGTTGAATTATAATAAAATGTTTAGACTGTCAAATGCACAATGCTGAATGACAATGATCTTGAGCAAAACCTGATATTTGGAACATTCGTGGGCCTAGATTTGATCGCTAGTCGTGGTCATTTTGATGAATGAAGGCCCATGATGTTTGAGGTTATTTGAACGGTACGGTAGTAGCAGGTTCATGTTTCTTCATCGATAGAATATAGTGTTAATTATTTTATTGTCCATATTTCTGAAAATGTATTTTTATCATATAAGTTTATCATCATATAGTACATAAAATCAAAAAGCAATGTTATAAAAAACAAGTCAATTTTATTTACACACATACGTTATAAACAATTAAACTAAAATAACAATCAGAGTTTGAAAAAACTATTATAAACGGATGATACTTACAACAAATAACAATGGAGCTAAATACAGATGCTGATTGACAACCAGAAGTAATTTATGGCTCTTCTATGATGGTATCTCACAACACCCAAACCATGTCTACAATTAGCAGTGTTCAAAAGAAAAGGAAATTGACCAAGCATGTACTAGTTGAAATAAAATATACTTCTGGTAACGGTCTATTCCAAAGGTGTATAAACAATGCTCAGTTCTGGTTAACAAAAAAACGAAACTATGGTGGTGATTATTGCAGAGAATGTTAGCCAACTCATTGCTTGTAGCACTCATAAATATTGTTACTGTGTTCATCTAGACATACATCAGAGCAGTAGATATGAAAAGCATAAATCCAAATATAAATTAATTAAAAATAAACAAAGAAAGCTGAGAAAATGTATAAGAACTTTACTAAAATGTACCTACATATGCAAAAATAATACATACAAATCATGTACATATACAAATTGCAATATACACAACCCAGGAATATTGGATTCTTCAGTGAAAAGATAAAGATAAAGTATAAACTAATAAAACAGTTGTTACTAATCGTGTACTTACATTTATGTCAATCAGAATATAGCTATAGAAGGAAGAGAAGATAAAAGAAAAGAAAAAGCCCAAACCCATTTCAAGTTGTGTTGGCAATATCAATTTTGTTACAGTGTTTTGAAATAAAAATAATGATGAGTGTAACAAGAAATAAGGTGGATAACATTGCATGTAGTAACTATAATCATACCTTCAATATTAATTTTTTGTTAAGCTTGTCTGACATTGTTTTATCGTTCATTGTAATTGGAGGTTTCACCTTTACAATTGTCTTTGTTAGCAGAAATATGTTACATAGTACATGCTTGGCTAGCTTCCTTTTCTTTTCAACATTCAGCTAATCGTAAATATGGTGAGGTGTGGGGTGATGCCACGACCATAGGCCACACACTACATCTGCTTACCAATCAACATGTGTATTTACCTCCATTGTATGTTGTTGTGTGGAAAGTATTCTTAATTTATTTTTTAAATTCCGAGTGTTAATTTTGAGTCACTTGAAATGTATAGTATATGTAAGTAAAATTATGTTTATGAATGTTTTTAATGCTTTCTGGTCTTACGAATCTACTATATCCCTCAATAAGTTCAAAAAACAACTGGAAACAAATAATTCAAACTTGTCAAAGTCCCATGAAGAAGCTGCTTTCATTATTAGATTTATGATCAAGAACTGTTTTTAAAAACATTATTTGTCGGATGGGAGAAATGTGGACTGAGAAGAAGCAGCTTGAATTTCATTTTTTTAAATTCAAAATAATATATAAATAGTTTCTTTGTACTTATTACAAACCCCTCTATTAATCGTCATGATCAAGTTGCTTTGTCAAGAATTCGATCAAACCATTCTAAATTATCTCATACATTTTTAATTGAAAAAGTTCCACAACCTACTTGAGCCATCTGCAATAGAATTGTATCAATAGAGCACATCCTTCTGGAATGCCCCGTACACATCAACGACAAAAAAAATGTCTAGGAAATTATAATTTTAATGAAATTTTATCATCGCCAAGTTTCCAAGAAAAAGTGTTACAATTTTGTAAAGCTATCGATATTTTCTCAGAATTGTAATTGTATTACTGTACTAGTTGCTCATGACCTCAGTTTATGCAATGTAAAATAAAAATAATTTTAAAAAATATTTGTTTTACAAAAAACATTTTATAAATAGTTCATAGGAGACATAAATAGAATATTTCACTTATTGGAAATAAAAATTGGAAATTATTATTTTTAGTTCAAATATTAATATTAATTTATGTTTATATTATTATGTTAATATTAATGTTTATATTAGCAAATGCAGTATTTTTTCTTTTATACATTACAAATATAATTTAACAAAAAATAATTCATTTGTTATTACTTTACAATATTTTATTTCTGCAACTTAGCAGCATGTAGGTTAAAATATATCGTTACTAACACGAAACATAGATTAACATCCATGTTCATTAACATCTATATTCATCCATGCACGAAGTCGTGGGAACGTCATGGTTTCTAACCTCTTTGCTCAGAATATTATACCATTTCGTGCTGGCAAAGAGTATACGACAGAAAATTTTAGGCCAACAATGCTCCGCGGCTAGTACCAACCTAAGGGTTTTAGCATGAAAACTCGTTTAACTTAATCAAATTTATATATTCAACGGTGAAACAGATGCACATATAAACGCGATTATATTGCGAGTTTAATTTTAATCTCGTTTACTTTAAACACGATTAGCAAGATAGTTGAACGAGTTTGGTGAAACCGGCCCTTAGTGTGGAACGCCGCCTGCATCGCGAAGCATCTGTATCAGGACCAAAACTATAATTTCGACAATGATAAAGAAAAGACTATTTATGACATTGCCGTTTTCATCTATACGGAAGTTCTTTCCATCATGAATCAACTCATTTCTCAATTTAAAGACTCGAAATACAACTCAAAACGAAACACATGTCAGAAAATGGCCCTGCGAAAACGCATGACACTCGTCTGGAAAGATGTTCAAGCTCTCCCGTGTCCAACCGTCACATCTCACGACCATGAAGCGGAAGCGTGTCCCACGTCCTGTAATGAGTCGAGGAAGAGGAAGAGCGAATGGAAAGAAGAAAAGCTAGAGATAGTTTAACGTCGACAATCAGTTCACCTTCGATCGTCGCTCGAGCAACACCAACAGTAGCAGCAGCAGCGTCGTCATGATCAATGACGTGTCAAACGCCATGTTCTTCACAGTCAAGATAAGCTCGATGACACGGCACTCCACCTCGGTGCGTGAAAAGGACATCTCAAGAGATGCTTCTCATCTCTGTTGGTGCGGACATAACCATTCGAAATAGGAGCGGACTGACAGCGTAAGACGTTGCGACCGATGGAAAAGTGCGATTGGTGTTGGATACCGCCAGACAAATATCTTCAGTAGATAATTTGCGAAGTCTGTATTAATTGTATGTCTATGTGTGTGATTCTAAATTTTAGAAAAAAATTAATGTAATGTGTTTATTCAAATCTCTCTCACGATTTCATCAATGTACGTAATCGTGATGGTGACACGCCACTGCATGTCGCCGCTCAAAGTGAAAATATTGTGAATATTTTGTGAAGTCTGATTTTTAACTGTATGTGAATGCACGATTTTAAATTTTAAAAAATAAATGTTATGCTTTCATTCAAATATCTCTCTCATATTCTCATTTATCCACGTCACCGCCAGGCAGGGCGGTCACCGCCAGGCATTCCTCCTCCCCTAGTTGTCACTATATTTTCTTTTTCAGATTTTTGGTATGCAGGGCAGGGCGGGGCGCAGATCTTTTTTCTTTTCATAGGTTAGCAAGCAGGCAGGGCAGGGCGCAGATCAGCTGGCGCCGCGTCACGATGTCGGCCGCCTCGCGAGCAACCTTGTGACGTCACGGCCGACGGCCTTTACACAGGATGTCAACATCCGGTGGCGCCGGTGATGCAGAATCGGCCTTTTTCTCACTACTTACGCACAGCACACATGTTGGTTGACTTTGCTTTTCTTTTTGACACTTTTCTGGATCATGTTCTTTTCCACATTTAACTCACCGAAACGGGTATGCACAGTATGATCTGGTATGTTCATATCTCCGGCAATTCTTGCATTCTCGCATCTCGCCGGGTAGCTTAACAACGGAAGGGGATCGGCCTGGAGTGCTTCCTGGCAGGCGGTTGCTATATAATATATAATAGTGTTCTCATTACAAAACGTAGTGATTTCCACGCTTTTCGGGCATTAGAAGGAAGGTGTTCCCTGCATCACAGGTTCTATCGTAATATAACGCCCAGAACAAGATATTGTAGAACGACGACGCCTTTCTTGTGATCAGGATTTCTAAATCAGCAAACGTTCTTTGCTGTATTAGAAAAGCTCAGTGATTTACCTTTTTACGGCATTTATCTTCATTCGGATGGGAGAAAGCAGCGACTAAGGTCGACTCAGCTAGAGATCATAGTTTGTAGATCGCAGCTAGAGAGCATCGAGGATGTAGTAAGTCGTAGCCGCTGCAACACTAGCTGTGAATGGCGACGGCGAGAAGTAGACAAGCGACACCGGACAACGGGCGGAATGGCAACGAGCGATCGAACGCACACGAGCGCCGCCACCATCGCCGTCGCCGAGCGACCTGCCGCCCCGCCTCGGGACTTGCCCCGGCCGCCTACGAAGGCCTGTTGACGCTGACAGGAGGCCCGCCTACCCGAAATTCCGGGTGCCGAAGCCACCGTGCTACGAGGACGCATGGAGGCCGGCCGTCACCAGGCGTCATTTAGGTTAAGGTAAATGAAGATCAACAGCTTGGAAACTAGAGGTTTCATCTCGAGAATTTCCTTTTTTATTCTGTTTGCTCGGTAAATTCAGATTGCCATACGTTTCCATGAGTTTCTATGCATGCACAAGCCTGATGGCACATGCATCTTTCGCCAACCACGTTTCAGAGCAACCGGGCAAAGCTGCCGAAGGAAAACGACGGGGAAGCCGGGGGAGTGGGAGCCGCTGCGATGTGTCCGCCCCTCCACGTGAGAGATTGGCGCCCGTGGAGATATAAGGCTACTAAGGAGATAGACTGTCATTACAAACATTTATAGTAAATTCTTATATTTTCGAGTTACTTCTGCAGCATATTTTGAAGGTACAAAAAAGATGCAGAACGTAAATACAGGCTTTGACCACATCTTTGATCAGATTCCAGTTTTGTAGCACTTGGGAACATTTTTTCTCTTCCATCTGAAGTCCGCCTATTGGCAGTTCTTAAGAGGATGAACCACATGCAATCATAGGTACAAGGAAATTGTTGTGGCATGCAAAATCAGACAGTTTTCCTACATTCATCGACTCTAATCGAAAGACTCCGTTTTCTAATAATGTAATTACTTAAAGTGGTCATTTTCAGTTTGATTTTTACTTTCTCCAGTATACAATTAGTTCAGAGAATGTATTGTAATGCTGCAAAAAATCTAGAAATTATATTTCTCCAGAAGCGCAATTATTTGTTCTTTTTCCAATGATCCGCGGTAAGAAAGGAAATATTAAATGCATTCTGAAAAAGATAAACTATAGTACCATTTGTGCCCGGTATTCCAATAGTGGAATATTTTAGAAAAATCATTTCCAGCTAAGCGAAAAGTATTAATGTCTTTATACTTTATTATTATTATTATTATTATTATTATTATTATTATTATTATTATCATCATTATTATTACTAGCAGTAGTAGTTTAGTAGAAGTTGCAGCAACTTGCTGAATGACACTGCACAAGGCAGATTATAAATCCCGGAGGCTTCGGACTCCCGTTACTTTATTTACACTGTTGATGTTCTAGGAAGTTATCAGTATCTTTATTCTGTGGTAAGAATCCAAGGACAAATCTTCCATCTCGCTCCACCAGAAAATATACACAGGCTCACAGAAGTTTTGGAAGGAAATGATGTTACAGAATAAAAACCACTTATATTTATCAAAAACGATTTATTATATAACATAAAATTAAGTTTATATCACAAAATGCCATAATACACTTTTCAATAAATAAAATATATAATATTAATATTATAAAAACAAGAAAGTAACACTTGTTACATTACAAAAGTTTTGGAACGAAATGCCAAAAACAACCTTAATTTCCGTAAGATTAGTAAAGTACTTTAAAATTAATATTGTGTAGGACTTCCCTTTCTATCAATCGCTTCACTTAACCTTTTGAGTAAATTTTCTACGAGGGTTTGTGTGTGTGTGTGTGTGTGTGTGTGTGTGTGTGTGTGTGTGTGTGTGTGTGTGTGTGTGTGTGTGTGTGTGTGTGAAGCTCATCGATAATTTGCTCCATTCTTCTTCCAGCCTCTGTTTGAGATGTGCCTTCGATCTTATGGGAGTTTTTTGAACTCCATTCTCCCATACATGCTCTATGGTGATTGTAAAGGATGGAGTACTTTGGAACAGTGGTAAAACAACCACAACTGCACAATGCGGGCTGTATGTTTGGGATCGTCGTCTTGATAAAACAAAATTGTTCAAAATACTCCAAAAATTTGTACTAACTTTCAAATTTTCTTTTAGAATATTTAAATAATCAAATCTGTCCTTAGTTTCTTCAATGAAGACCAATTTGCCGATCCCATTAGCAAACATACAGCCCCAAAACAAAACTCTCCCACCACCGTGTTTCACAGTTGCCTACAAATTATTTTTCTGAAGCTCTGTATTCGATCGACACCACACCATTTCTCTACCATCAGAACCATACATTTTTAATTTACTCTCGTCAAAAAAATTACTCTATTCCACCACATTTCGTTCTTGTCAAAATGCTTTTTAGCGAAAACAAGACTATTATCTTCGCCACACGTCCATGAAAATCTGTTCTCCTTAGCACTCGTTAGATTGTTTCAGGGTGAACTTTTTTCTTCAGGTGTTCTTCAACCTGTACAGCAATTTTTGTTGTACTTATTCGGAGGGTTTTCTTCACATCTCAGACATCAGTTTTCAACACGTTCTGAAAGGGGTTTGGGGCGTCCATAAATCAATTCAATCAAGAATTGATTTATGGGGGCGTGCTCCCATAAATCAATTCTATCCACATCTCCGAATATTTTAATCATATTATATAAATTTATTATATAATTTATTATATAAATCATATTATATATAAACGACAAATATAATTCTTTTTTTTTTTTTTTTTTCAACTCTTTCAATTCATTTTAACACTTGCTTTCCTCTTCAAAAACGAAAATTAAATATTTCACGGAAAAACAATTCTTGGATAACACAAGGGATTACGACATCTTGTAAAAACAAGCGAATTCTTTCTTTCATTTCTAAACGTCATGACGTATCTCAAGATTTCCTTATCTACTTTAAAAAATACAAAACATTGTTACGAAAAGTCACAAGGCAGGCTAAAATAATGAAAAACGATCAGGATATTTTGAACTCAAATAATGAAACAAAAGCAATGTGGAATATAATAAAAAATACTACCAAATCAACTAGAAAACCCGTAGAGAATGTTGTTTTAAAATATAACGATATAAATGTAAACGATCCGGCAACAGTGGCTAGTCTCTTTAACCAATACTTTTCGAGAATTGCTGCCGATCTCACTAAGGGTCTTCAGCCACAAAATTCAAAAACAGACAGTTCATCCAAAATTTTAGACACAATGTTCGTTTCCGAAACTTCTTCCTATGAAATTCTCAAAATAATCGGTAAACTAAAAAATAAATATTCGTCCGGTTTAGATGAATTCGCAGATTCTTTGTTAAAGACTTGTGCGTATGCCATTATACACCCGTTAACTCACATATTTAATGCATCTTTATGCACTGGAACGTTTCCAGATATTTTCAAAACAGCTAAAATTAAGCCGCTCTTTCAAAAAAGGCAACAAAAATGAAATTCAAAATTATCGGCCCATTTCTCTTCTATCAGTTTTTTCAAAAATATTAGAGAGACTTTTTTACGTACGAATGGAAACCTTTCTCACTAAACACGACGCGCTTTCAGATTGCCAACATGGATTTAGAAAATCAAAACCAACGGAAACAGCTATATTTTCTTTTCTTAAAGATGTCGCCTCATCATTAGATCAAAACGAGGCACCTATTGGATTATTTTTAGATCTCTCAAAAGCTTTTGACATCATTGATCATGACATTTTACTTTCAAAATTACCTTCATATGGAATCCGTGGTATTGCTCTAGATTGTTCGTACCTTAAACAACGATCTCAGAAAGTTGAAATACCTTACTGGAATGATGGAACATTACGTACGCACATTTCCGACTCTTTGCCCGTTGCATGTGGAGTTCCTCAAGGATCGATTTTAGGTCCTATTCTGTTCCCACTTTACGTAAACGATATGCCCTCGACGATTCGAAACGGAAGAACGGTTCTCTTTGCGGATAATACGAACATCCTTTGCAATAAAGAAACCGTAAATCGTACAATATCAGATGTTTCAAATTGGTTCCGAAATAACAAATTAATAGTAAACGAAAAGAAAACGGTTTTAATGCAGTTTTCCATTTCAAATAAACAATTCTGTGCTCCATTGAAAATGAACAGTGTACCATTGACTGATGTTAAGGCAACAAAACTTTTAGGTCTCTCAATTCAGTCAAACCTTAAATGGAACGTCCATTTAAATGAATTGAACACAAAATTAAGTTCATTATGCTACGCGTTCAGAATTCTTGCAAATTCAGTCAGCCTTCATACTGCTCGTTGTGTATACTTCGCGAATGTTCATTCCCGCCTGAGATATGGCATAATATTCTGGGGAAATACATCTTATAGCTCCCAGACTTTTAGATTACAAAAACGAATTGTACGAATAATAACCAAATCCCACCCACGTGATTCATGTAAGCCTCTCTTCATTAATCTAGGAATTCTACCATTACCGTGTCTTTTTATTTACGAATCAGTGGTTTTTGTAAAAATGACTTGCTTAAGGGCGGGAATATATTTTCAGAAAATGCCGAAGTCTATTACTATAACACTCGACGTAGAAATCATATTCATCAGGTGACAGTATCAACAGCTCATTACAAAAAATTCACATACAATACATGTACATTATTTTACAACACTTTGCCAGATGACATTAAACGATTAAATTCAATAGAAAAGTTTAAATCCCATGTGAAATCGTTTCTGCTGCATAACTGTTTCTATACAATTAGAGACTATACTGAGCATCACAAGAAAAGTAACATTAATTTTAACAATGATACATAATGCATTAATTACCATTTGGACTGTATAAATGAGTATAAACAACCTGTAACAACTATTGTAACACAGCTTCCGGGTCAATGACCCCCATCTCGATCAGGTTTTTCGTCCAGTTTCCCTGATCCATTGAGCAAATGCTGAGATGGCCCCTTGTTTTGCTTCTGGACATAAATGTAACTTCATTTTCTGTGCACGTCTTCTAGAATTCAGTGGGAAATACAATTATTCAAATTATCGTTTCCATGTTGTCGCGGCAGGAAGTAATAAGAGCCAAAATTTATTGCTTATTTATCCTTGAAAATAGATTTTATTACATGGGAGTTTTTTTTGTTTGTTTTTTTCTCCCTTTAAAAATTCAAAATTTATTGCTTATTTATCCTTGAAAATAGATTTTATTACATGGGAGTTTTTGTTTTTTTTCTCCCTTTCAAAATTCAAAATTTAAGTAGTATATGACTTAGTGTAGGGATCACAGAATTTTGAAAATGTGCACACAATTCACTTTTCCCCATAGCACGACATACGCAGTTTTTAACTGTTTTTTGACGTAAAATAAATAAAAAAATAAAAATATTCCATTCTCTACTCTTCTTCATTTATAGCAAAGATGCAATTTGCTGACAACTTTTCCCTTTAGCATAGTGATTAACTACCAACTGACGTTGGTTGAGGGTCGTGTTCTTCCCTCGACGCCTCATTTCTCGTTTCGTTGCAACTATTTCACTCGCTACAAACACCCTAGGTGAAACCAGACTTTTGACAATTGGCGCAGGTCTACTCCTTCCCCTCCGAATGTACTACTTTATGATTGTCAGGCAACCGTCCGTTCCAGTAGTTTTGTTGATCTAAAATTCGAATGATTAGTAAGAAATTAATTTCGCCTTTATTTAACGTCATTATGGTTTTATTCACAACATGTTGCATTTGTAGGAACTCCCATATCTAAATTGGTACCCTAATAATTTGATTCACGACTTGCTATTTATCAAGCTGCATTGTAGCATATATACTCGGTTTCCTGTCTATTCCAATATTTTTGTGAGCCTCTGAAGGTGCTCCTCAGCAGTAAGAGAAAGCCATGTCTTTAAGGTCGTGAAAATAAATTTTCTTTTTAACATTACTACCAGTGGCGTTTTCTTTGGGTTGATTGATTAGTGGTTCCGGGCGCGTCAACTACTGAGGTCATTTGTCCTGTAAGTGTAGTGCGTGTTCTTCATCGGAAGGTTGCAGTGATTATCCCCCACTGGATGGCAAGATCCGGCGCCGACCTACCGTCGACTAGCGGGGTTTTCTTCAACCAGGTATCTCCCACCAGCGGGGCACCGCCCCAGCCGGGACAAGTTTAAAGTCCCCGACCGGACTCCTGGCATGTGTGATAGTGTAGTGCATGTTAGTGTAAGTGCGTGTGCAAGGGGTGAGGATAGGACAAGGATGAGGGAGGAAAGATCGCGCGAAAGGTCCGTGGCCCACACTGCTCCCGCATTCGCCTGGATTTGATCGGAGAAACCGCGGAAAACTATCGATCAGAGCAGCCGGCCGCAAGAATTCTTCTCCAAACAGCGACTGAATTCGACCCAGCTCACAAGCTAGTGTCGAAATTCCTGGCGCCGTCGGGACTCGAACCTAGGACCTTCCGGTTAGAAGCACTGCAGTGACATCAGTTGATGCACTGAGCCACCGCTCCTGTTTTTTCTTTTTCTGTGTCAACGCTCAAGGAATAAAGAAATATTTTTTTCCTCTGAATTTATTTACATTTTTTCATTTATTTGGTCTTCCGTGCGATTGGCACCAGCGTGTCCATGCAATGCCGGCAGTGTGTGAGCGCAGCTCAGGCCGATGGCGAATGCCTCCAACGTTTTCAGGTCGGATCGGGAAGCGGTAGCGCATGCCCCCACACACACACACACTCAAAGACAAAGCATACCAAGGCGTTGGATCTCGATTCAACGCTAGAGAGCGAGCGTCTGTGATTACGATTTTCTTCCGTTACGTATTGCAATCTTTAGCAATACTCATGAAATTTGTGTTATTTTTGATAAGGAGAGTGAAAAGTGGAACAATTGTATTTATTTATTTATTTTACGTCAAATTACGTCAAACGTAAATTACGTAAAACGTCATTACGTAAATTATTTTACGTCAAACGTATTGTTTTAAATAGTTGCTTTACTTCCCTTTCGCATGAAAAAAAGAAACTAATGGTGCTAATATAGTACATACATTCTCGCCCGTTTTTTCACGTAAAATTACGCGAAAAGTACTCAAATTTTCGAAAAATTGTACGAAATCATATTGAAGTGAGTGATATTTGTGTTATTAAACTAATGAAATTAATGTTATTTTCGGAAAAGGATAGCCAAAAAGTGGAACAATAGTTTTAAATATTTGCTTTACTTACCTTTCGTTTCCGGCGCCGCTAGCCGAATTCGTTTACTACGCTCCGGGAAGTCACGGAGGTTAAGCCATAGACAAATAATACATGAGTGTTCTGTCTTCATGAGTGTTCATAATATATGTATGAGTGCTCTGTGGGTTAAGCTAATTCGGGACTCGCGAGTTCCTGGTTGAGTGACCAGCTAGGAACCCCGGGATCTAACGGCGTCGAGTCCCTGGCCAAAGGCACAGACTGCGACGTGACGAGACATGACAAATATAGTTTTTACTTCCCATTAAAATTGTAGGATCACTCCAGGAAAAGCGCTCAACGCCCAACAAAGGTTAAGAGACGCGTTGCGTCAACAACGACGCAACAAATAAAATTTAAAAAAAAGGAACAAACTAAAACAGCACGTTCTTTCTCGCCCGTATTTTCTTGCAAAATTACGCGAAAAGTACTTGAGTACGAAAAGTACTTTTCCAAAAATTGTACGAGACCTTATTTCATAATCTATCTTTAGGGAACAGATTTCATATGGGGAAAAATCTTCATCTTCAATATTTTAGTTGTAGGATGACTCCGAAAAATGTGAACTTTTGCAATTTTCGAAAAATAAGGGTTTCCAACGAACATGAGACCTGCACCATTCTCTTATACGTCCTTCACACTATCTAATAACACAATTTAATAAAAAGCGATAAAGTCATTTTTTGAAAATTTGGAAAATATCACTGGGGCGTCATGTAAGGAAACACCTAAAATTAAAATATCGCTTTTAAATTCAAGGAGTCGCGACATCAGCCAGATCGATTGGGGATTATCAGTTTTGGAGAAAATTGGCTGAACGGTTTAGCCACTAGCGCTGTTCACAGACAGATGGACACGAGTCATATATACAATTTTAATCATGTATGAGTCAAGTATGATGAATGTGGGAGAGTGCATTTGAACATTTCTTGAGCTCCAGCATCCCTACACTCTTTTACTACACTTTACTTTGAATAAAAATGAAAGGAGCATTTTGATATTTGATAACTGTTTACTGCCGGCCCGGTGGCCGAGATCGCTAAGGCAGTAGGCCAAAAAAAAAAAACAAAAAAACAAACAAACAAACAAACTGTTTACTCTAATGTTAGAGAAAAAAAAAACACTGTTTACTCTAATGTTAGAGAACTGCATAGGCAAATGATCATCAAATTTGATTTGGATATATTGCTGAGAAATAACTAACCCTTCACCCCTCTTGTGTCTAGCAAAATTGAGCTTAAGAAAGCATGTACAGAAAGTGAAGTTACATTTACTATTCAGAAGCAAAGCAAAGGGCCTTTTCAGCAATTGCACAAAAAACGGGGGACAAAAACCTGATCGATTCAGATGGGGTATTGAAGATGAAATACAATACTTGTTACATTTAAAAATATTATACGGTAAAATAATTGATTTTGGTAGTAAACACTTCACTTTTGGTACAATTCACTACAAGTTTTCAATCTGAGCAGGTTTTGGAATTTCAGCTTTCTTGGGAATAGTTATAGTTTTCTTGGTAAGTTGTTTGTTTTTCAATTTTTGATTCTGTTTCAAATATTAGAATCTGGGCAGTGTGCAGGAAGCTCATGGTACATGTAATGAGAGAATATACTGGAGTACATCAAGGAACATTCTGCTAAATTCTGAAAAATGTAAAGAATATAATATGAAAATTCTGCTAATACGTTTTTATTGATTTCATTAAATAGAAGACTGATGATTTGGAACAATTCTGTTAAAAAATTCAAATCCATGCACATAAACATACAATTGAAAGCATGCAAATTTTTATAGATCATTTTGCAAATTGAATATGTGACGATTTATTCACTTATTCAACATCACAATATATCTTTCATCATATACAATTTGTGAATCAGAATCATTCACTCTCAAAAACATCAGGTTATCACCAACAGATGAAAGGATAAATTAAAATAACATTAAAATCCTTTCTATATCTTTACAGTATGTTCAGAGAGAAGAGAAAGAAACCAACAAAAATAAAACAAGTGGGAAAATTTCAACAGAAAAAAGTATTTTCCTTCAAAAAGAAGCAATGAAGGGTACTGTCACATTTTCATCTTAATCATGAATTTCAAAAGTAATGAACAATGCTTGTCATCACATGACAGTTTCATATTCTATTATTTATTTGAAATGCTTGACTCATTAAATTCCTGTTTATTTTTCAGAGTTCAAGAGTACAAATAATAAAAGTAACAAAACGGAGTTCAAATATTTTAAAAGACAATCTTTCATAAAAATTCAGACCAGAAAAATATTTCCATTTTCATCTTATATTTATACACTAACTGTTAACATAGAACACCAAGGTAATAAGTAAGTTCTAATGACTAGTAGAAAAGACCATTTTTGTCTATGAAATAAGACACTTCTCATTTTTGACATGTTCATGTATAAATACAAATGTTTTACAAAGTGGTTGTCAAATATAACACTGTTTCATTGAAAGAGCAGCTCCTCTTTCTTGGCACAGCAACGTCTCTCAACTTTAATAGTCAAATACAATAACACGTTTTTTTGCATCTATTTTGTCAGATCCAATTATTGCAAAAAGTGATGTCTGATAAATGTTATACATTTGTTATATTACAACAAATAGATTAATTTCACAGACACACAATGTAAATTAAAAATACTGATATCTAGGGAAAATGACTTTGCAAAGCCGCATTTGCAAGTATTTTCCTGCAAATTTCTAATTGAGACAAGGCAGTAGAATATTGGTCAGATAGCTACTTCACAGTTTCCAGAACAAAATTATATCACTTGGTACAATTTCAAAAGAACTACAAATAAATTAATTTAATTTAAATATAAATTATAAATAATCTGTGAAATTTTAAATTTTTGACAGAAGTTCACTTCACAAAATAACATAAAATACAAAGCTTGTGTAAACTATATTTCCTATCTTCAGACTGCAAATAATATTACTGCAGAATATTTCTCACTCCTGCAGATGAAATTGATATAAGATACTATATCCAATAGGAAATTATTATGTCAGAAATTTGAAAATGAGGCACATGTATTGCAGCTATAGTGTGAGATGATTTCATAGAAGTTATGCACCCAGAAATTTTCTAACAGCAATGAGCCCTTGATGAAATTAAAATCACTATGAAATATACAAGTAGACAAAATACAAAATTTAACATTTTTCATTAAAGGCTTCTTATCAAAACATGAAATGGCATATGTACTAAGTTCTCACCGTACACACTTCACAGATCAAACAAGATAAGGCTCATGTTTGGTTTCCTTGCATGAGCATAACACTATCTCCTTTCAAAAGCACAGAAAAAGTACCATGGAGAATTCATTAATTAAATAAATGTAATGTTTTTCAATAAATAAAAGCAAAAGAAGACATCTATGTTACATAATGCTGTCATAATCACGCTGACTTTTTGTCATAAATTACAGTAAGTTGGGAATGATATGACACAATATTGTGTCTCTACTATAATCATAAGACTGTGCAAATATATAAAAAGCAGCAGTAAAACAGCACATTTACACAAACTAAGGGTTTACAAAATGTATTTATAACTACAAGTTCACTTTATTTGACAACATATATAAAGAACACAAAATCAAAGTAATGACATATCGTTACTTTATAAAGAACTGTTCAACAGAAGTATGTTTATGTAACAATACTTGAGTAAATACTAAAGAAATAAAGTGTTACGAAACATCACAGCAAGTTATCATCATTTCATATTTCTTTTTATCTCTAGAAAAGTGAAAATATTAGAAATGATATCTATATTCCAAAACATAACAAAGGTAATCCTTCATGTATTATTTCAGAGATTTAAGAGACAAGTGTACTGTTTTAAAATTTTTACCATGTTCCAATCTCATTTACTATTGTTAGAGCATCTTTTCCTGCATGCATTTTGCTGTTATATCTGCTGGAACTCAAATATTTGGAAATGGTACATTGTTTCCATCAAGGAAGCTAAGGGTAGTTCAAACTTACAGCACATTAAATTACTCCATTAAGGACCTCTCCATTAGTTACTACTAATAATATTACCAGTCTTCTATTAAATTAAACAGCACACAAAGCACCACTGAAAAAGTCTCTCAAATTGTAGTGTTTAATTGTTAAGTTTAGCATTTTTAAGCAAATTTTGAATTATAGGTTGTAGAAAATCTATGAAAAGTTGGCATTTAGAAAACTTACAATTCAGGAGATAAAATGAATGTGAAATGATAAACAACTAACAAGATTACCTTCTGGTAAAATATAAAGATCAATTTGTATTTCTTGCTTAAAAGACTACTTAATTTTTACTAATAAAATGTAAAAAAAACTAAGGCAATGGCAATTTTTTCCAAACAAATTATTTCTCCAAATCCTAAAAATACTTAAAATTTTGTAAACTGAAAAGTAATAATTAGTAAGTATGTTCCTTATTTTATAGACAGCTGGGAAATTAAAACAATACACAAATTTTAAAAGTTTTTGGACATTTATTAATACATCATAAATAAAATGCAAGGTTTCAAAAGTACTTGCAGGAAAGAAAAGGAGGTGAGACTGACAAAATATTTTAAAGTTTTTATTGTTCTTCATCTGCCGATGAATTTATTAATTAACTCGGAATGTCTTAATTTCATGTTATACTATTCCATGACACTGATGTACACTGGCTGTGGCATTTTTATATTTTGGAGCTAATGCATATATCATTCATAATTAACTTCATAACATGTTATTATCCTCTGTAATCTGGTTGATTTTCTTGTATGTCAACAAATCTCAATGTAACTTTCTCTCTCAACCAAGGTTATGTATGTATCTCTTTTATCAATTTTACTCTTTTCCTTTGCTTTTTGTCGTGTTCTATTAGTCACTATTTTGTCTTTCCTTTGTTATAGAGCCTGATGATGAAAGAACAAGTACTTTCAAAACACTGCATTTTATTTATGATACATTATGTATGATTTCTATGAATAAATGTCAAACAACTTTTAAATTCCTTTTTTGTTTTAATTTCCCGGCTGTCTATGTAATATACAGAACATACTTGCTAATTAATAATTAAAAACAGACTGTCATTATTATAAAAAACTGACAGGTAGTTTAACAATGGCGAGATATGCGTATATGAAAGCAATAGTGTATTTTAACCACAATATTTATACTGTTTATGGAATAAGTTCTCTCAACACTCGTACTATCATAAGAAAATACTATGTAATTTTATAAACAAGATACAAATAACTAAACACTCTAGTGAAACAATTGCACTTTTCACCATCAATACAAGACTTACAGTAGCAGACTAAATGCACCGAGTATCTGAACCCCAACGGGCCATCACGAATAAATGGAGAAAAACAGTAACCTAACATTTGTCAATTCTAACTTTAGTATATGCATACAAAATATACACTGTTTAATTTAAAAAATATAAGTTATCTTCAATAATTCAAGAAAATCACAAAATTGGCTATAAAGTAAATTTAATATGTTGGTCAAATGTACCACATACATAATTCACAAGAAGAGCTATTTACGAGAAAACAATCACAGAAAGAAATCTTTGGTTTTTGACAAAAACAGCAAAAATAAGATGCTGGAAGGAAGGAGGTTCTCTTGTATTAGATCAACCAGTCTAATGAATATCAAAACATCCACAAAAACACCTGTTTCTGAAAATAAAGGTTTTGAGATGTTAAAATGGAAAAATTCATTGATCAGAAGAATAGACATTTCTGATTTAATAAGATGCGAGATATGGGTATTTCATACATTGTATATTTATTAAATTTCAGTGGCTTTTAAAAGTTCAAATGATAGGATAAGAAAGTACTGAAGGAGAGCTTCTAAATAATTGGGAGTTACAAGATAATTAAATACATATCTTACTAGCATTCATTTCAAGACAGAATAATGAACTGCAACAAAAAAGTGATTAGAGACTACTTTGTAGCCAATGCAATAACTTTGGACATTGCTAAATTCCTTCAACAGGTCAATAAAAATATTAGATCAATATAATAAAGTAAAACTAATGCAGTTTACTTTTCTGCCCACTCACAAGACATGAAATAAAAATAATCTTAGTCTTGAAATATCGTAAAAAAGTGTTTGACATAGAAAACAAAATCATCATGACATAATAACAATAACGAACAAAAGTTGTCAGCTATGTAGATTGCTGTAATGAATGAAGAGAGATTCAATTCTATGATTTCTAAATTTTGCAAGCAGATAGGGGCTCAGAAAATGTCCACAACTTGGATCAGACGTTACCCCAAACAATGTAATTGCGTCAATGTTATAATATTATCACCATCAATAATTTTTGTATTATAATTAACTAAAGAAATTGTTATTACACTATAAAAGTGGGCAGAAATTTTGATTTTCACAAGGTACATTTACACAAATAATTATTTTGATGAATTACAATACTGGCAAAAATATGTCATGATCTCACAACTAAATCGCATTTCTTAATAAAGCGTGATTTTCAAAAAGATTTTTAGTATTATGTGGCACGCACAACTCAATCGTGAATGAATATAACTTGTTTTTAATGTGAGAAATTCATTTTTTCAATGTTTTAAATCTTATTAGAATTGGTGACTTGGTAAATAAGAGAAATAAAGCATCCATTACTTGATTACTAAAACACATATTAAATTCATCAAAATATCTTTTTGATAAAAACCAAGCTGACAAGAGATTAAGTGTTCCCCATTGTATCTTTAACAATATTTTACCCCCACCCTCAAAATATATGATTTAATGTTCCCTCTGAGGGTTTACAGCAACGCAGACTACCAGTAGCCATCGTGAATTTCTCAAATTTCAAGATCCCCTGACAAAACATCATTGTGCCAAATGTATTCCATAAGATTTCTCAGCACCTAGAACTTAAAATTCATTGTACAGCATTAGAGAATTTTTTTAACATTGTAATTCTTTAATGTACCAATGTCATGACAATGAAATATACAGAGAAAAGAGAGTAAGGTTTATATGAAAATATTTTATACAAAATAAGACTTATTCACAACTTTGCACAATGAATACTAAAGGTGAAATAAGAGAGAGAGAAAAAAAATCTAAATAGCAATGAAAGTTGGCACTGCAAATCATTCTGTGGAATCCATTTGATGTATCATTTTGTCACAGAAGGGCAATGACAAATGTTTATACACTTGAATAGTTTTTATTACAAAAATGCATTTGTTTCTGAATATATTTAAAAAATATCAGTGTATCTAAGTGAAAACTCAGTCTTCTCACTTCTTAGCATAAGGCTGCCTCTCATTTCTGATTGTAATAAGAGGCATTAAACGTTCTGTGAAGCGTTGGTAATTTCTCTCCAGTTCACGTTGATAATCTCTCTGGTCGGATCCAATCAAATTTTTATTCTTTTTAAGAGCATCAGAACATCTACACAAAAAAAGTTAGTAAACAAATATTTTCAACCAGTAAAGGGTATGTAAAGCAAAGTGTAATAAACATACTTTTTTGAGAAATCCTTAAAACAAAGTCTCAGTTTATTTTGCAATTTTGTTGGAATCTTTTGTCCATTTGATAAATCTGAGAGAAACACATGAGCTATTTCCATTGGTCCCTGGTTCACAGTGGTTCCTGAAATTACAGAAAAGCCGTTTTATCAATTTCTAAAAGGGGGGAAAAAGAAGAATTTCTGAATATAGGCCAGCAACACTTACCAATGCACCCCTGCAAAACCATTTGCAAGATCTTTGGATCAGGAGGCTCTTGATGAGTTGCCTGTGCTAACTCCATCGTCTTCTTTTGAATGTCTTCTATGGCAACTTCAATTGGAGTCAAAACAATCTGAAAATATTGTTTCTTTTAGGAAACATCTCCTTCAAGAATAGTAAGGTACAAAACAAGTGCATAAAACAGGTGAATCGTGCAGGAGTCGAGTTTGTCAAAAGACAAGTGCATGAATCCCTTTGTGCACTTATATTGGGTACACTACGTTTAACTGACCACATGTAAAAAGATGTTTTACACATGCTTTGTGATGTATCATGCACACTTCAAAATGTTTTACACACTATTAGGTAGAATGAAAATATTAGCTGTTTTGCACATTGAAAACAAGCATTAGAAACTGTATTTCATGCACTGCATTTTAAAAATCCATTATTGCCACAGTTGACACTAACCTGTTTCCTATCAACAACTTGTATTCGTGTTTTGATATATGGAAAATGGTTAGCAGTAGTCAGTATTGTCTTCCGCTTATACTGTTCATGTAACTCTCCATGAGCCCTTCCACGAGGTGTGAAGGGTGTGGCATACACAAAACGCTCTGAAATAGCATTCAACAATAAATTACATAAAAGGTTTACTGAACACTTTAATCATTGAAAGTATCAGATATTATCCAGAGTACGATCTATAAAAGACAGCAAGATTTGAAACTGAAGATAAAAACAAATCTTCAACACTTTATATCCTTACATATGATTGTGATATTTTCTAAGATCAAGGACATTTCTCTTGCAAATACACATGAAAATAAAAGTAACAGTTCATACAAACAGTAGAGATACACAGAAAAGCTAAGTGACTTCAGATGTTTCATTGTGTTGCTTTAAGTACATTAATTTTAAAATAATTCATACAAAGTATTTAAGTCAAATTCTGATTGTAGTACTAAAGTGTGTGGCGAAGACAAATACTGCCATTTCAAAATTCAGATATATATTGCATTCTCACTTCAAAATAATAAAAAAATTGAGAACTGCTCAATGCCTTCACCCTCAGTTAATCACACATTTCTTTGCTATCCTGTCAGCCATCAAAAGACTATGTGGTGATAGTAAAGGGACAAGCAGGTAAGCAGGATGTCTGCGGATAAGTAGTGGTAAATGAAATTTTTTTTGTCTTGACTCTATAGAGCATAATTCTAATAATTAATGAACAATTATTAATTAGCGGCACATTACCAACCTTTTTCTAGCATTTATATTTCTTATTACTGTACTTACTACTCTATTTACTTATTTTATTTAATGTCAAAAACAGTTAAAAACCGTGTATGACGTGTACTTAATTTTGGGCTCTTATCATGTCCTTCATCAAGTCAATAATACTTCCTGCCGCAACATGGAAACGATAATTTGAATAACTATATTTCCCACTGAATTCTAGAAGATGTGCACAGATAATGAAGTTACATTTTTGTCCAAAAGGAAAACAAGGAGCCATCTCAGCATTTACTCAATGGATTAGGGAAACTAGATGAAAATCCTGATAGGGAGATAGCGGTCACTGACCTGGAGGCTGCGGTACAATACTTGTTACAGGTTGTTTACATCTATACAGTCCAAATGGAAAATAATGCATTAAATATCACTGTTTAAATTAATGTTACTCTCCTTGTGATACTCAGTACAGTCCCTAATTGTATAGAAACAGTAATGCAGCAAAAACGATTTCACTTGAAATTTAAACTTTTCTATCGAATTTAATCATTTAATGTCATTTGGCATGTAAAGTAATGTACATGTATTTTATGTGAATATTTTGTAATGAGCTGTTGATACTGTCACCTGATGAATATGATTTCTACGTCAAGTGTAATAGTAATAGACATCGGTACTTTCTGAAAATATATTCCCATCCATAAGCAAGTCATTTTTGACAAAGACCACTGATTCGTAAATCAATAGACAAGGTAATGGTAAAATTCCTAGATTAATAAAGAGAGGCTTACGAGAATCACATGGGTGGTATTTGGTTATTATTCATAAAATTCTTTTTTGTAATCTATAAGTCTGGGGAGCTATAAAATGTATTTCCCCAGAATATTATGCCATATCTCAGGAGGAAATGAACATTCGCGAAATATACACAACAAGCAGTATGAAGACTGACTGAATTTGCAAGAATTCTGAACATGTAGCATAATGAACTTCATTTTGTGTTCAATTCATTTAAATGGACGTTCCATTTAAGGTTTGACTGAATTGAGAGACCTAAAAATTTTGTTGCCTTAACATCAGTCAATGGAACACTGTTCATTTTCAATGGAGCACAGAACTGTTAATTTGAAATGGAAAACTGCATTAAAACCATTTTCATTTTTCTATTAATTTGTTATTATGGAACCAATTTGAAATTCTCATATTGTACTATTTACGGTTTCTTTATTGCAAAGAATGTTCGTACCATCCGCAAAGAGAACTGTTCTTCCGTTTCGAATCGTCAAGGGCATATCGTTTACTATAGTAAGAAAAGAATACGACCTAAAATTGATCCTTGAGGAACTCCACGTGCTATTGGTAAAGAGTCGGAAAGGTGTGTGCATAATGTTCTATCATTCCAGTTAGGTATTTCCATTATCTGAGATTGTTGTTTAAGGTACAAACATAGCCAATCTAGAGCAATACCACTGATTCCATATGAATGTAATTTTGAAAGTAAAATGTCATGATCAATGACATCATAAGCTTTTGAGAGATCTAAAAATAATCCAATAGGTGCTTCGTTTTGGTCCAATGATGAGGCAACATCTTTAAGAATAGAAAATATGGTTGTTTCCGTTGATTTTGATTTTCTAAATCTATGTTGGCAATCAGAAAGCGCATTGTGTTTACTGAGAAAGGTTTTCATTCATACGTAAAAAAAAGTCTATTTTTGAAAAAACTGACAGAAGAGAAATAGACCGATAATTTTGAATTTCATTTTTGTTGCCCTTTTTGAAGAGTGGCTTAATCTTAGCCGTTTTGCAAATATCCGGAAACATTCTGGTGCATAAGGATGCTTTAAATATGAGAGTTAATGGGTGTATAATGGCAGGAACAGGCCTTTAACAACCCGGCAATTCATCTAAACCGGTTGAATATTTATTTTTAAGTTTACCGATTATTTTGAAAATTTCATAGGAAGAAGGTTCGGAAACAAACATCGTCTCTAAAATTTTGGGGGAAATATCTGATATTGAATTTTGTGGCTGAAGACCCTTAGTGAGTTGGGCAGGAATTCTCGAAAAGCATTGGTTAAAGAGACTAGCCATTTTTGCTGGATAGTTCACATTTATATCGTTATATTTTAAAACAACATTCTCTACAAGGTTTCTAGTTGAATTGGTCGTATTTTTTATTATTATATTCCACATTGCTTTTGCTTTGTCATTTGAGTTCAAAATATCCTGATCGTGTTTCATGATTTTAGCCTGCCTTATGCCTTTTCTTAACAATGATTTGTACTTTTTAAAGTAGAGGAGGAAATCTTGAGATACATTGCGATGTTTAGAAATGAAAGGAAGATTTTGCTAGTTTTTACATTGTCCTAATCTCTTGTGTTATCCAAGAATTGCTTTTCCGTGAAATATTTAATTTTCTTTTTTGAAGAGGAAAGCAAGTGTTAAAATGAAATGAAAGAGTTGAAAAAAAAAAAGAATTATATTTGTCGTTTGTATCAACAGTATTATAAACCGCTTCCCAAGACTCATGCATCAAGTAATCGATGAATAATTTTATTTTACTTTTAGTAAATAATCTACTCATACGTGTATTATTTATTGTGTCAGTGTTCGCGTTTCTTATAATTGTAAGAATTTGTGCATCGTGGTCACTGAATCCTTAATCTTTTGTTTCAACTTCATATCGAGTTGTAGTTTTGTTAATTATAATTAGATCGATTGCCTTCATTGAATTTAGTGTGATCTGTGCAGGTACATTAATTGTAATATCTAAATTGAAGCAATTAATTAAATTGAGAAACTGTTCTTTCTCGCAAGATGCGACGAGAAAATAAATGTTAATATCTCTGCATACAACAATGTATTCGAAAGAGCGATTGCTGATTTAGTTAAGTGTTACCTCCAGTTTTTCTAAGAACAAAATATAATCTGCATCTCTCTTAGTTGGATGCCTATAGATGCAAAGTAATATCACTTTCAGCAGAGGAAGATGTACAACAAAATATCGAAAACATTTTCAATGGAATACATATCTAATTCCGTCAAGGAAATGGAATCGATATTATTTCTAACGTAAATACAAGAACCCCCATACGCAGGACCTTTATGCGATTCTCTCTCTCTCTCTCTCTCTGCAATAAAAGCCTGTGAGGTAAAAGTTTGGATATCGGAAAATACTAAGTTCATTATGAGACAACCAACGTTCTGTAAAGCAAAGAACGTCCATTTGATTTAAATCGCTCTGTAGAGCTGCCTCGATAAACTCAGTTTTATTTGGAAGGAATTGAACATTATGATGCAGTATGTTTATCTTTTACAACTACCTATACGAATGTTTTTCTGCTGCATCTGACAGTAGTTGCTATATATTTACTCCATTTTTACCTTGAGTGCATGGTCAAAGGTTGTAATGTGTCCTAATAGTAACAGGTTGTGAGGAAATGGGGCATCAAGTGTAGATGAATTGGTAGTGGGAATTGGAGAAATGGGAGTAGGTTCAGAGGAGGTAAGAAGGTTCAAAATAAGGGTGGGGTTGGAGAATGTAAGGAAGGTGAAAGGGATGGATTCTTGGCAGGAGACTGCATAGGACTGGAGTTGATGTATTGTGCAAGCTTGTTACCGACTGCATGTTTTCCAGCCAGGTTCATGTGAATATCATGCTGGGTGAAGTGTTTTCCTGAGATGAAATTAATTTCAAGAAGTGTGACATTTGTTTCTCTCAGTTGCAGTTTTAATTGTTGGTTTGCGTGCTTAATCTCGCTGCATAGTGTTGGTCTGTTGTACCAGAAGGGCAGAGTTGAGACTACAATGTTAGTATTACTCTAAAACCCACCTGACCAATTTACTTCAGTGAACTCAAATCTACTTTCAGAAATTTTATGATAAGAAATAATTGTTTGGAAAAAAATGTAAGGCAACAAAGTGATTTTGTTGTCTTTATGACATCAAAGAAATATGCTCGTATGTAAAACATATTTGCAGTTATTGAATTCTTAAATGAGGAATTTAATTTGGAGCAATTCAAACTACATTGGTATATAGACTATAGACATATGTAAGAAAACTGTGTGAGGTGTGTGTCTGTGTCAGTGATTGCATATGGATGTGTGTGTGTGTGTGTGTGTGTGTGTGTGTGTGCACGCGCAAGTGTGAGAGTGGGTATTAAATAGTTTACCACTTACTTATATTAAAATTTCTGTCAAAGTATGTCAACCTATGGCGAGCTTCATATGCTTCGAAAAATGGTTCTACATATGTAATTTGGATGTATGCCTTCTCTGGATCAAGATTGGCTGGATCGACAGATTTAGAATCTTTGATAATGACTATGTTTTCTGATCCAAATCTTTCAGCATAAAAAATCTGTAACACACAATTTAATATTTAGGATGGAAAAATCTAAAAAAAATGATAAATAACTAAATCAATAACCTATTAAATAATACTAATTAAGAAATATGACACCAAATGGGTATGTATACAAAATGTGTAGCATTTGTAGGTCAAAACAAACCTCCAGACGGCTGAATATTTCTGGTAACTTAGTTAATGTTGGTTCTTTATAAATGAATTCTTCTCCATTCAAATCACCAAACTTGGCACCATAAAAACCCACTCGAAAATAGGTTCCAAACACTCGTTTCCCTTGAAGTTGATCAACTCTTGTAAATGCATCATGAAGTTTACTGAAAATACAGTTTGAAGTTGATGAGACTGTCAAATACAATAACAATGATTTACACTCATGATAAAAAGAAAGAGAATTACTAAAACTATTTCATATATTTTAAGAAATATAAAAGTTGACATAACGTCATACAGATTATTTAACCATAATAATGATTGATTGAGTTTAAGGGCACTTCAACAGCTAATGCCATTGGCACCTGTGTCAAATTATTTTAAGACCAGTACGCAATGTTACAGTGCCAGGCAAAAAGGAAAAGAAAAAGAGGACGAAAAAGAAGAGGAGGAAGAAGAAGAGGAAGAGAAGGAAGAAGAGGAAGAGAAGGAAGAGGAAGAGGAGGAAGAAGAAGAGGACGAGGAGGAAGAAGAGGAAGAGGAGGAAGAAGAAGAGGAAGAGGAGGAAGAAGAGGAGGAGGAAGAAGAGGAGGAGGAAGAAGAGGAGGAGGAAGAAGAAGAAGAAGAAGAAGAAGAAGAAGAAGAAGAAGAAGAAGAAGAAGAAGAGAGCGAGATAATTACTTTAATATCTTCTTCTCTAAGATAAGACTGTAGAAGTTAGTCTCTCGTAAAATGCTAGCAGAAAGAAGATTCGTCATTTCAAAGAATCTCCACTAGGGTGCTAGCAAGGTGTTGCCTTCGGCATCTCTCGTTTCTTACCACAGTGCAAGAGCACATGCTCCATGGTACGATCTATTTTGCAGTATTCGCATATAGAGGTGGGTTCCCTATATAGCGGAGGAGATATCCATGGGAGAAATGGTAGTCACCGATCTGAAGGCATGTTATCATCACAAGATGAGGAAGACCAAGAATTCATGGAATTCTTGATTCTCGTAAGCTTAAAATCTGAGTTCTGCCACTCTGTTTGCCCCATTCACTGAAGATAGAGCATTTGAAAAAGAGCTTAGTGTCTTCTGTGGGGACTGTAAAGATGTCTAACTCGCTACTCTTCGTGGTGCCTGGTCAGCTATTTCATTTCCTCTTATTCCCACGTGGCCAGGGACCCACAAAAAACTAAGATATAGTGGTGAACCAATAGATGATGGATTTGATGTTGGATGGTCATTGTCAGAGGGTCACAAGACGAGAAGGAAGACATGGATTCAAGAGAGCGTTTGGAATTACTGCAGATCACTACTTTCCTTAATGACATTGAAATAGCAAACTTAAGTGCCTCCAAGAGTGCATACTTCTCTGCAGTATTGATGCTGCACGAAGTGTCTAATTGAAAACTTTGTGTGGCAATACGACAGAAGAAGGCACATCCGACTTTGCCATTTTGGAAGGAGCCATCGGTGTAAATGTAGTAATGGCCATGATACAAAGCTTTTATCGCCTGAAAGTCCATTAGAAAAGTACTAGGGGGAGTTAAGGATTTAGTGAGGTTAGACAATCGAAGGTCTCTTATGGGCCAGTGTAGTTTCCAAGGGGAAACAAGGTTGGGGGGCAGAGGGTTGGGCAATTTTATACCGGGTGATCAGTATAAAATGCAACTCACAGCAAGCAGAGCGAAATGCAATGGCAACCGTGTTTGAGCGGGTCAGATAGTGGCTGGTAGTTTCAAACAGGTAAACTGCTGGGAAGTATGCTTAATCCCCTCTCCCACTAATGCCACCCTCAGGAGGAGAGCAGGTAACCCCCAAGTTCAAAGAGAAAGGCAGGCACCTGCTTATTTGGCTTGGAAAGAAAATTGAATGGTCAAGAACAACAATTCCTTCATATATTGTTTAGAAGTGAAACAAACTTGCCATGTAAAATATACATTGAGGTAAATTTAATAATAAACTTTGCTTGTTTTAGTTTCATAACAAGATACATATGCTCCAGAAATGTATATGTTTTATACTATTCTGTTTTAAATAAATATTAATAAATTATAAATTCAGATTCACAGAACAAATCTTTGTTGTTGTTGTTGTTATTATTGCATAAGGTTACTTTAAAAATAATTAACAAATAAAAATATAATAAAAATTAATTTCTCAATTTATCCTGATACGTATCCGCCGTTACTGTTTCTTTGAAAACAACAGACCAATTAATCTGCGTTGATGAATGGCACACCATAATCCAATTTTTTTTAATGTAATGGTCTCTCTACTGTTTCCTATGGCCTTTTGGTACCCTTAGAGACTACTGTTTTGCTGGTTCCAAACTAAAAAACACTTTAACAAGTGGCTGAAACCAAACTAGTAAATTTAGGTTTTAGCACCAGTGATGATGTCCAAAACACATCTATCTAAAATTGCTTATGGTAAATCTAATAAACATTTCTTTGCAATATTCAGTGTTGCTGCATGTAGTCCAGCTACAAAAAAGTGTGGTAAAAAAATAATTGTGGCTAATAACTCGGGAACGGATTTCCATGAAATTTCATGTATTTACAGGAACTACATACCCACATTCAATTAAATTTTCTAGAGTTTACACGATATTTTGAATGAATTAGAACTATTTTTGTTTTACATATTTTAGTATAATTACATATTTTTACATATTTTACCTATTACGACATATTTCTTACATATTTCACTCCATTTTAATATATTTACACATCGAAACAGAACATTTCAGATGCGCATTTGCAATATTTGTTACAGAATCATTTTTCTTATAAGTCAAATGAAATGCTGCTGCGCTTCTATAACCCCCATATCTCCACCAAGAATTGTCTAACTTACCCCTCCCCCTCTGCTTACTGCGTACTTGCGAGTGAAGGATGAGTGGATTTTTTTTTAACTAAAGTAATTTCAACCACGAGCTTGCTCATGTTTCAAACAGCAAATTCGTTACTCAATCAAAAACTAAAAAATATTTTTTAAAGAAAATTGTCTTACCACGTTGTTCAATTTGGAGGGTTGGATATATACCCTTTAACCATCTCCCCTGGGATCCATCACTCCCTACATGATACTACTATTCACTTCTTCACAGCTCCTTGTAAACATTGTAATATATACTATGAACGTATTTTATATTTCAAATAAAATTCTTATAGGTGGTGAAGTCTAGGGTACAATTACTTCAGAAGAGATAGAACTTTCAGCCACTCCAAATCCTTAAGAACTGATCAACGACTTTCTATAGTCAAAAAATGCTTGTAGAAAACAATTTTAAACACAAAAATGAATTTTTATTTTACATATTTTTCTTACATGTTTTGGAAAAAATAAGAACATATACATGTACATATTTTGCATTTTTTATTACAATAAATTCCGTTCCCTACTAATAACATAATACACATAAACCAACTGAAGCAAAATGCTTTTGTCCAAAATTAACCAGCAAAACTATAAATGAATGTAAGAAAGTGAAGGGAAACAAGAAACTACCCAAGACTATCATAGAATTCACTTAAAAAAGTTTTGAAAAGCTCAACACTTGGAAGAAAAAACTGAAAAGATGCAGTCACACAATGAAATACAATTAGAGGAAGCATTTGGGTATCTTCATCAAAATTATTACCGCAACCAAATATAACTTACCTATGTATATTGGAAAGTTTTTTGTAATCTCTATTTGCTTCTGCGATTGGTATAAGAATTTTGTAAACATCATTCACAGCCTCATACATCCCAGCCTACAAAAAGAAGTAATCATAAATTTTGTGTTTCAAACACACATTATAATATAACAAGAAATAAATGAGAAGTGATACACATCAGCTCTAGTAGGATAGTTCAGACATGTTATGACAACATTTGATTTGATTTATTTAGTCAAAGAACAATAAAAAACTGTATGTGATGTATGGGGGAGAATTACCATCTATGCACGTATTTTTTTGAGCATCGGAATATCATTCCAACATTTAAACTATGAATAGTTAAAAGATGAATAAAAATTAAAAAATAAATTATTATATATTTTATTACTATAAATAAAATTAAAAAAAGAATTAGGTTAGAAACATCTGAAAACTAGACATTTTTGCTCCCAAATTATAGAAAACTTATCATCATTGATAAACAAACTGCAGATTTTATTTTTTGCATTGCTAAGGAAATAGTAACAAACCACAGGTTCTACTCCTACGACTAGAAAAAGGAGCACTCAACAAAACGTGTGCATAGTGAAGCTACATTTACGTCCAGAAGCAAAACAAGGGACCATTTCAGCATTTGCTCAATGGATCAGGGAAACAACAAAAACCTGATCAAAATGGAGGTAACTGACCCAGAAGCTGAAGTACATTGCTTGTTACAGGCACACTGTTCTTTTTTTTAAAATTATACAACACAAACATAAAAGAATGCATTATATATCATTCTTAAAATAAACTTTTTTTAAATGATCAGTATTGTCTCTAATTGTGCACAAACAGTTATGCAGGAGGAAAGATTTTACTTTTACCTTAAATTAATGTACCGATTTTAATTGCTTAATGTCATCTGGCAATGTGTTGTAAAGTAACGTCTATTTATTATATGTGGATTTCTTGAAGTGAGCTATTGATATTGATACCTGATGAATGTGATTTGTACGATGCGTGTTTTAATTATAAATATCAGTATTGCATAAAAATATGTTCCCACCATTAAGTAAGTCAGTTTTGATAAAATATTACAGATTTGTAAATAAATAGCCAAGGCTATAGTAAGATCCTGGGTTAAATGAAGAGAGGCTTGCAGAAATCGCATGGATTTTTCTTTTTTTAATTTATTAAAAAAAAAAATTTATTCAAATAACTTTTTCTGCAATCTAAAGATCTGGGTACTATAGGATGAGCTTTCCCAGAACATAATGCCAGGCATCAGAACATCAGGCAGCAATGTGCATTTCCAAAATACACACAACGAGCTGCAAGCAGGCTGACAAAATTTGAAAGAATTCTGAATGCGTAACATAATGAACACAATGTAATGTTTCATGTCAAAACGATATTTCAACTTTTAAGATCAATGTTTATGGTATGAGGTTATCCAAACTAGGGCAATACCGGGAATTCCACATGAAGTAATTTTGAGAGCAAGATGTTATGGTCAAACAAGAGCTTTCCAAAGATCTAAAAATATTCCAATAGATGCTTTATTTTGGTCCATTTATGAAGCAACATCTTTATGAAGAGAAAAAATGGCAGCTTCCATACATTTCGATTATCTAAAATTTTGTTGCGAGTCTGAAAGCTCATCGTTTCTCCTGAGACAAGTTTCCACTCACATATAGAAAAGCTTTTTTAATATTTTTGAGGAAACTGACAAAAGAGAAATTGGCCAGTAATTTTAAATTTCATTTTGTTCCCTTTTTTAAAAAGTGGCTTAATTTTTGCTGTTTTGAAAATATCTGGAAATATTCCTGTGCATAAAGAAGCATTGGAAATGTGAGTTAATGCGTGTATACACAGGTACACAAGTTCTTAGTAATTTATAATCTGAAAATTCATCCAAACCTGATGAATATTTATTTTTTAGTTTACTGGCTATTTTGAGGATTTCACTGGAAGAAGTTTTGGAAATACACATCATATTGAAAATTTTTTGGGAAGCGTATGACGTTGAAAATTGTTTTTAGTCCCTTCGTGAGATCAGCTGCCACTCTAAAAAAGTGTTAGCCAAGAAGATTTGAAACTTTTACCAGATTACTTACTTCTCTCTCATCTACAACATTCCCTACAAAGGTTATTTTCAAGAAATTCTACATTTTAAGGTTATTTCCAAGAAAGTTTAACTGTTGCATCCTGCTAAGGAAAAATTACATTAAGGCTAAATGTACCGACACTAGTTCAATTTGTCGCCACCACGAGGCAGCACCAAAATAAGCAAAATTTACTAGACCGATTACGTCTGAAAATATTGCCCGATTTTCAATCTGTAATCGGCAGTAGACTCCTTTTTAAAATAGAATTTACGCTACGGAGCCGTTTTTTCAAAAAAGATTTCCAAAATTTTTTTAGAAATTTTTTCTCATAGTTCCGGGAAGAAATTAAAAAATGTGGGCTTATAGCGCGATGACGACGTGCTTCCTGAATCCAACGCCGTGTCAACCATGCAAATCGAATGAATAGGAACGGCGTAAAGTGAAATTTCGGAAAAACACGTCACCCCCCCTTCCCGCTCCACACCGTTGCGTCGCGGCCGAACGGCCAAACCCGGCAGCCTGCGGCACGGGAGGAGTCCGTGTTCTCAGGCAGGCAAGTCGGGCAGTCGCAGTTTATGCTTTCGTCCCTTTCAGTCTCAATATATTTTTCTCCACTTACGAAACTAGTGATGCTGTAACACAACCAAACGGTCTCGTGTCATCTGTAATAGTCGTAAAAAACTGTATATCTTGTTCACATATTTCCGTCTTCCTTCGAATACCATCAAAACATTATTAGAGGCATTACCCAAAATATCGATTTCGATTTGGAAACTGATTTCAAAAAGAAAATTGAACTAATTGTGTAGATATCACCAATATTCCATGTTCTAACATCTTATTTTACATACATTTTACTGCTAAGATCTTCCGTTATCATTCCACTACCAGAAAGAATGAGCCCAGATTACGCACGAGCTCATTTATCCAGCGACTCGATTTTTGATCTCAAAACGGCGTTTGTCTCCTTGATAGATTTCACCTGATGAACCTGTTTTTCCGAGTAAAATTGTCGAAGCTAATTTTAAAACAGTTTTCATACTTTCGGACAAATTTGAAAAAGAGATAAAATAGCACACAGGCGAGATGTCTCCAGAATCCAACGCCATATCATACACTGAAATAGGATAAATTGAATTATTTGGACAAATGTAGAAAACAGAAAATCTTCAGTAATGTCAAAATTCTATTTCGCGGCACTGCCCGACGATCTCATGGCTCGAGTCCGGATTCTAATGAAATTACATATGTTTCTATGTACTGTACTGAAATTTGTGATCTCGGCGAATTGTTAAAATCTTAACAAATATCTATTTTTTTCGTCACATATTTTGTACAGTATTATGTATTTTACACATTTTGCTGATTTTACAATTTTTTACAAATCTACCAAATTTCTTGAAATTCTTTCCGATAACATATTTGGTTAATTTTGAAAAAGGTTTCTTTTAAATTTGTTTTATTTTTTGTTTAGCAATAACCATATTTTTTATACTACTTCAAAAATGCCTCAAGTAAAGATATTGAAGAGAGTGCTCAAAGATTCTGCTCGTCCTTGAGTTTTCTACGTACGTACCATTGTTGTCATTGCTGACAGATAAATGCATCTTCTTACACAAACAGGAGGCAGAGAAAGTATTTATTTTTAAATTCGATTTAATGAATATTTTATTTATGGAATTTCAAATTGTGAACATTTTACTTTCTTCCTCTTCTCAATCTAGGAAGAGATAGTTATGTAATCGTGCACTGGAAAACTCTTATTGCCGGGCCCTGGTAACGTAAATGTGGATAAATTCTGTTGCAATATAAAAAATTACTTCTTATAACTCGTGGTGTAATGAAAATACATGATTTATGGGTCCTTGATACCTAAAAATCGATTGACGCCAAAACGTGTCCGTTCGTTTGTGGTCAACGCTAACGCCTAAACCGTTCTGCGAACTTTCTCCAAAAATGATATTCCCCAATCTACCTGAAAGAACTCGCGCCTTTGGGAGATTCAAACGAATATTTTGATTTTTGAGGGTACTTTACATTAAGCCTCAAACTCATTTTCAAAATCTTCTCAAAAGTCACCAAATCATTTGATTAAATTTTGTCCTCGGGTAGCGTACAGAACGCAAGAGAAATGTGCAAGTATGGTGTTTGTTGACATCCCTTATTTTCAGAAAATTGCTAACGTGCAATTTTTTGGGGCGTATTCCCACAACTATAATAATGATATATTTTTTCCTTACTGAAATCTGTTCTGACAGATATGGAAATAAGATCATGTACAATTTTTAGAAAAATATGAGCAGTTTTCCTGCAATTTCGAGTGGCAATTTGGCAATTAAAAATTGTAACGTTTTCTCAAAAAGAGCTTCAATTTTTTGTTTAAAGACAATAAAAAATACGATGCTGGTCCCATTTTCGCCCAAACCGCCGTATTTTCGAAGATTGCAAAGGTCATGTAAGTTAATTGAAAAACCGCGTTGTTTTAGAGTAATTTAGGAATGAAATTGATGTATATATTTAAACAATTCTCAAAAACCACTACAATTTTTTTTCCACGGATAGAAGGGACGCCTAAAAGAATTACCTTTTTCGTTGAACTCTATCAATTTTCGAAAATTGCAAATTTAGAAATAATGCCAGAAAGTATGTGATGTATCATCGCTAGCTTTTATTTGAAATTGTATTGTAAGGATACTTACACAGTGTAATTGTACTAAATGTTTTCTAATGAAATTTGTTGTTACATATTGCAGGAAAATCTGATTTTACATATTCGTTTTTTAGCATTTTCCTTTTAGCGTATTTTAAAAAGGAGTCTACTGCCGTTTACAGATTGAAAATCGGACAATTTTTTCAGACGTTATCGGTCTAGCAAATTCCCTGTGATGGTGCTGCGATCTATTGATTTTTCCTATAAGTATTTTTCGGTACATTTAGCCTTAAAAAAACAAAAGACCATAATCAGAGGCACACTTAGGATTTTTCTGTGTGTGTGTGTGTGTGGGGGGGGGGGCACTACAGGCTATTTAGCCAACTTGTTCTTTTCTTACAAAGAATTTTTTATTTATGCTGAATATATAATGAATTTTCATTTATTGGCTTAAGTAAATATTTACAATATAAACAATTCATATATTGAATGATTTTGTTTGCACAAAATATTAGTAAAAGGTATACACTGAAATCTCAGTATAAAGTACATCATAAAATAATTTTATTTATACTTTATTCTGAAAAGTTCTTTATATTGAAAACACAATTTTAACAAATTTATTTTAAATAGTTTGCCCAATAAATAAAAATAACAGAGAAAAGTAGATATCACTCATTAAAATATTCTCTGATGGAAATTTGTTTTGTCTTTGAGCAAGTTGCTATCCACAAACTGTTCTACCTCAAATAATGATTTGAGAACAGTCTCTGGAATGTTTATATTTTTCTGAACATACACTTTAAACCTTTGAAGACACTTCACTTCTCTGTTGAATGCACTGTTTCAATCTTTTCTTCTTCTACTTCTTCCTACTCCTCTTCATTATTTTCTTGTGAAGTAGTCAAAGATTCCACAATGTCGTTCTCTGTGAGGCAGTAATTTGTTTCAGTCCCAGCATCAAATGTAACAGTTGACAGAAGTTCTAAATCCTTTGCAATTTGTTCCCACAATGATCTTCACGAGCCTCAACCTCAGGCAAAGCACTGTCTTGGAAATCCAAAATTCCTGACGTTCCCCAACAATTGGTGATTGTTGTTGCTTTCACGTTCCACCAACCCCCTGCTAAGACTTGTACCCCTTGCACGATGTTGATTTTGGTTGCAACTTTTAATCTAAGGTTGACTAGAATCCGCTAAACCAGTCGTTTACGAAAGCAGACCTTTGCATTATGAATATTTCCCTGGTCTAGAAGCTGCAGTACAGAAGTGCAGTTATGAGTGAGGAATTCAATATCAATACTTTCCAATCTGCAGTTTACTTTATGAACAGAGCAATTATCTATCAACAACAGGATTTTTCTTTTCTGTTTTCCAATATCTCAGTCCAACTCAAGAAGCCAATGTGCAAACAGTTCTTTGGTCATCCATGCTTTCTTGTTAGCTGTATATTTTACTGGCAGAGATGCCACCCCTTTGAAACATCTAGGCTTTACGCAATGTCTACCATACACTTCAATTTTTCAGTACCAGTAGCATTTCAACAAGATAATACTGTTAATCTTTCTTTTGGCTGTTTTGCACCTACACACTTTTTCCCTTGTAAGACATTGTTTTATTCAGCAACATATGACAAAAAAAGCAGTTTCATCTGCATTGAAAATATCTTCAGGATCATACTTTTCAATCACATTTTTCAGATGATGTTCCTTCCACTCTCGAGCATCGTTCATGTCAGCATCTTTAGCTTCCCCAACAACAGTCTTCCAAGTTATGCCATATTGCTCATGAAGCCAGCCAGCACTTGCCTGAAAATTCTTAACATCCATTAGTGTTGCAAATGGTCTTGGTTTTTCTTGTTTCATTGGTCCAGAAACAGGAACTCCACTACATCCAACTTCCTTAAACCACATGTCTACTGCGTCTTTCACTTTATGAAAATCCCCTAAACGAATCTTCTTTCAATCAGGGCAAATCACCAATTGTGCATAAGTTTTTTAGAATTTATTCTCTACTTTTTAAAACTGTTGAAACTGAAGTTGGCTTTGTGTCATACACACATGCATTACCAACCTGCTTCATTCCATTATTATTTTTTTATCTCCACTTTCTGTTCTATGGTGAACTGTCTCCTTTTCTTCCTTTCTATTGTAACCAAATCAGGTCAAAATTTTTACGAATACCACTATTAACTACCACAAAACACTTGGAAAACTAAAACCACCACAACACGTGTATTTGCAATCAGAGCATTTGCTACAATTACCAAGACATGAAATGGATTTTCAGAAGATCGTATTATTAGAAATTGAAAAATTAGAGATTCCCCATCATGTGATTCAGAAAAGATGAATATTGCTTCTATCTGCTGTGATTATGGGAAACTAGGTCCTGAACTTCACGAATTCGATTGCCATGTAGAATCAATATGTTATTCAATGCACGTTGCGAACAAAGGACATAACCATAAAGGAAATGTCACGAAATACATATTCGAGAAAATCTGGAGACAACAACAGATTCATAGAAATGCAAATATTAAAAAAAATAATAATCCATGTATTTTTACTCTGTAATCCTGAAATAAGTCGGAGTAAAGAGTTAATAAAATTGAAATATCTTTACACTGTAACATAGAACATTGAAATGGGAATTTCAAATATGTACGTAATACTGAAGTCCATTATACTGAGACAGTGTTTTTAACATGTATCATTGGCTCTAGGGGAGCTTTGAGTACCATAAGGACCCCCTTCCCCTCGGTGCACCACTGACCATAAAATTCCCAATGGTTCTTGCCTTCCAGTGCTTTGCGAGAACTATTTATAAGGAACCTTACTTTCACTCTCAAAACTGATAAAAATATATTTACAAGAGGGTGTATTCATAAAATGCATTTGCTTTTTGATGTAGAGTGAAAGAGTGCATAGAACTGTAATACAAGTTAATAAGTGTGCAAGGGATTGTTTCAAAACAAACATCCTCACATTTGTGTGATGCACTCTTTGGCACAATGATATCGCTTAAGACCATGTAATAATATATGTAATAATTTTAAAATGTAATTAATTTTGTATCAGTATAATAAATTTCACGTCACACGCACGTCATACGCAGTTTTTAACTGTTTTTTTGACGTAAAATAAATATAAAAAAAAATCTAACCTTAACCCATTAATGCCCGTAATTCTTCTTATTACAACATATTTCGAGTACAAAATCAAACAAGATTTCCAACATGGGAAAATTATTTGGCAACTTAAGTTGCCACTGGGATAAAGCGGTATCAGTAAATGATAAAATAATCTCATGAAGAATATTGAAATATAGGTTTTCTTCTGTGAATTGAGTATAAAATGCAAGAATCATTTTACATAACTTTGGTGGTTCTAATCAGGAAAATCTTATCTTCTAGGCACTATGGAATGTTTTGTAACAATTTGCTGGATGAAGTGATACATTACATTTTTTACAAATGAATATAGTGTAGTTTATGCAAACTTTGCATCGACAATACTTATGTTCCCCTTACTCTACTACATGCTCTACATACTCTATCTACTACATACTCTTATCTTTGCAATCTACACGTATTTCTTGAATTGCATTTGGAAAGGTTCTTCGTACACCGGGCGATATTACTGCTGTGCCAAAAGATACAAGAAACTGGGTGGCACATTGACGCTAGTAGTGACATTGAATTCTAGTAGAGGAATGTTAATTCCGCAGCATCCGTAGAGAAGCCATCCTTGTACACAACACATATCAATGCCCCATTTAAAAAACAGCCACCACCATTTCTTTGACCTTATGCTGAATTTGTAGGTTGACACGAACTGATCACATAAATCTACCCTATCCATATTTTTGTTGTATTTGTCTATTAATCCTGGCATTTTTAAAGATTTTTTTTCTTTTCCGCACGTGAGTACCGGCCAGCAGTAATCATGGGATTAACTGCGATAGCAGTTTGTGAGAACTGTGACATTATTGTCATTCCAGCATGGTACAAGCAAATTCCCATTGAAGGATGCTGCCATACTCCCTCTTGATTGCTTTTTCCAATGTTTTTTGTCAGGCAACTTCATGTTACTTTGACGATTCTCTCATAGAGTTTCTGTACCCCCTAATCTACGTGATGCAAGTTCCTGTAGAAGTGCTACCGATGTGAATAAATTGTCAAAGTAAAGTCTAACACCTTTTTTTATATCTAAACGTTCTACAAGATTTAAAATCCCATCAGTTTGTTGGCCTAAGCCTGTAGTAGGTAAGCAAGTAGAAGCGCCACAGTATGGTTCGACATGATGAACATAACCCGATGGATCAGCTGCTACCCAGACATTGAAGCCGAATCTTATCGGCTTCCGTCTAATAAATTGCTTGGCCCCATGTCTGTCTTAAAAGGAAAGTATAATACATTTGTCAATGCTAACAATCGGACCTAGATTCACCTGCTTGAATTTGGAATTCATAATATCAAAGAGAGGGCGCACTTTGGTCACTTCCATCTTTGGTAGAATTGTCCACTAGATGTAGTACACTAATGATTGATCAAAACAATTTCGATGAATTGCTTTTGCAACTATGGGCACATGAACATCGGGATCAGTCTTCCAATAAAGCCTTCTTGAAGGGAGGCAATAATAGCCGGACAGAAGCATAACACCAACAATGCATAAAATTTCATCAAATGTAACACACATCATGACATACATGTGATCTAAAAGATTACTGCTGAAATAAGCCTGAAAATCATTGGCAGGACAACTAACTGTATTCTTCAAGAAATCTTCTGCATTTGGATGTATTTAAGATTCCATTTCAGGAATACTGTGTGACAGGTCGTTGCATTTATGCCACTTGATTGAGGATGTTCGTTTGGATCTTTGACTGCAATGAATTACAGTGTCAGAGTTCAAGCTTCTTGAAGTGGTTTCTTCACTTACTCTTACGTCATCTTCTGCATTGTCTCCAATAAGATGCCTCTCTTCATTTCTTGAAAACTGTTTGGGAACGCAAAATCCAGGCAGGAAGATGATCAGGTCCACAAGTTCCTTCCTCATCAGAGTTGTCAGAATCTTTGTCCGTATCAGCATTAGAATGTTCATCAGGCGGACGAATAGCGATATTGTTGGGCACAAGCTATCATTTTCTAAAAGTTCTAGCACTTCATGCAAAAGCGAACCATCATCATTTCTGCCTCGAGAAACTTGTCAAAATATAAAATGTAAGTCAAACAACCCAAAATAATTCATCATTGGAATTTAGTGTCCATTACACAAATGCCACACACTAAGTTTTAAATCTTGGCAAGTGAGATTACATGCAAATTTTTTTTTTCAAAATATAATATTGAATGAGTCCAGTGGTAACCTAAGTTGTCAAACACATTTAGATTACTCTAACGAAAACAAATGTAATATTTCTGCATAAATATTTATCAAAATATCTTCCTGAATGTATTACCATTGATATCATAAACACAAAAAAAGTAACTATGTTCAAGAGAAAACTTATATTCTAGACAACACTGTGCAGCAACAGCTTTCAGCATGCGTGCACGTCGAGAAATGAAATAGAACAGAATCAAATCTAAAGAGAAAGAGATAACTCTCTCCGGAAGATATGAAAAACAAGTATGGAATTGCAGTATACAACAATTACAAATCACTATTGCGCTAATTCTGTGAATCTAGAACAAATTATCTGACGTGGCAACTTAAGTTGCCACCAGGCACTAATGCTTTAACCAACTAGAATTGAAGAGAACATACATACCGTAAGAAAAGAACTTGCAGCATGTTCCAAGAGACCCACAAGACCACTCTCTGTGAAATCCTTGCCCAAACAGACTCCCTCTTCCTCGGGACTAAGTACATCATCTGACACAGCACTCTCTTCCAGCACATTGGGAGTAATGGTCTCAAGACCCACTGCGCCTATGGGGAGATGTGGCTGATCCTCCAGCATATGCAAGTACTCAGCCACCAATGCAGCACTGTGCACCAGACACATAGCTGCTTCTGTGTGGTTATTTCGCTATAAAATAGCCATAAACATTAGACAATCAATTCTAAATATAAGTAAATTTGCACAATGACACCATTGTATTTCTATAATCTCACAAATATCTGCATATATAGATACCTCCATATGCTTTTGAGCCATATTAGCAAGCCACGTTAACCTCAAATTAGGAGAATTCTGATAACCCTTGGCAATTCGATACATTAGATCAAGAAGCATTTCAGGGTCTTCCTGAAACTCTTTCATTTTTACTGTATCGGATAAAATCATGTGTAGATTGAAGACCAAATCTTTCACCTGTTCAAAATACATAACACAAGATCATTTTTGTGACAAAAGAAAATAAATAAGAGCAAAGAATAAAGTGATTTTTTAATTACAAGGAAACTTTAAGACAGTAAATGATACCTCCAGTTAGTATATTAACCCTTTTACGTACACATGCTATTATATAAGGATGCAAGAAAATTGTACCCTCCTAACTGTCACTGCCATATGGGGTGTAATGTATCTTCTTATGATTTTGCCACTAGAGTTTGAATATATTTTTCTTCTAATTGGCATTCCATATTGGTAATTCAGAGACCTTGCCACAAGAAAGTTGTTTGAATTACTACAGACGCAATACATTTTACCACAATTATATGCAATTAAGCAGTATAAGTACCGCAAGAAACACCTGTGAGAAGTAATACATAAATTGCATGTGATTTTTGGCGATCCTTTAACAGGTTATTCACAGCAGTTGGTTGCCAGCCACTTCAAAATGTCTTTGTCTCCTCCATCCTAATCTGTCTTGTGCCATGTTCATTACTTCTATCCATGTCAAGTTGGTTACTATTTTGATTTCTTCATGCCATCACATTTACTGTCTTCCACATCTTCTAGTTTCGTCCATAATTCCTGACATTATGTCCTTTCCCAAAGAGTCCAATCACCTTGCAATGTGTCCCAAGAATGTGAGTTTTTGTTTTGGGTCCTGTTTTCTAAAGAGCCAGGCTTCACTTTTTCCAAAATAGATTTGTTGGTTCTTTTGTGTGTCCAATGGATTTTCCACAATTTCCTCCAACACCACAATTCAAAAGCATCTATTTTTCTTCTGTCTATAGATTTTAGAGTCCGACACTCAAAGCCATTTAATGCAGCAGGGAATATCATTCTTTGTATTAGTTTAATTTTGGTCTTCATTGATATAGAACGATTTTCCTCAGGATGAGCCAAAGTGACAGTTCGCGAAAACAAGTGAACATCACATGTATTTCAGAGAAGTATCCCTCCGCCACAACAGCTGTTCAGCTACGCCCCTCACCCCTCCTGTGAAAATATCCCTACTAAGTCTAAGAGTTTCGATGAGGTATATGCACGTACGTGAGTCCGGGAAATATTTAAATTTAATTACATATGTGGAAAATCTCTCAACATGCTCTCATAATCAGTAAAAGAAAATTGCCACGAATGTAAATAGAAAGCTCTCAATCACAGCTCACCACACAACAGCCGGCGGCACTAGCCGAATTCGTTTACTACGCTCCGTGAAGTCATGAAGGTTAAGTGAATTCGAGACTCGCGGGTTCGTGGTTGGGTGACCGGCCAGGAACCCCGGGATCTAACGGCGTCGAGCCCCTGGCCGAAGGGATAAAAGGCACTGACTGACTGCGACGGGACGAGACTTGACAAATATAGTAATTAACGGAGGATTACTCCAGTAATAAAAAGCACATTAATGGAGGATTACTCCCCAGTGCAAAGCACTGAACGTCCCTTAAGGGGGCTTGGAGATGCGCTGCGTCAAGGTGTAGATGCAGCAAATTATTAATAATAATAAAATAAAAAAAGAAGAAGAAGAAGAAAAGAAGAAGAAGAAGAAAAGAAGAAGAAAAGAAGAAGAAAAGAAGAAGAAAAGAAGAAGAAAAGAAGAAGAAAAGAAGAAGAAAAGAAGAAGAAAAGAAGAAGAAAAGAAGAAGAAAAGAAGAAGAAAAGAAGAAGAAAAGAAGAAGAAAAGAAGAAGAAAAGAAGAAGAAGAAGAAAAGAAGAAGAAAAGAAGAAGAAAAGAAGAAGAAAAGAAGAAGAAGAAGAAAAGAAGAAGAAGAAGAAAAGAAGGAGAAGAAGAAGGAGAAGAAGGAGAAGAAGAAGGAGAAGAAGAAGGAGAAGAAGGAGAAGAAGAAGGAGAAGAAGAAGGAGAAGAAGAAGAAGGAGAAGAAGGAGAAGAAGAAGAAGGAGAAGAAGATGAAGAAGAAAAAGGAGAAGAAGAAAAAGGAGAAGAAGAAAAAGAAGAAGAAGAAAAAGAAGAAGAAGAAAAAGAAGAAGAAGAAAAAGAAGAAGAAGAAAAAGAAGAAGAAGAAAAAGAAGAAAAAGAAGAAGAAAAAGAAAAAGAAAAAGAAGAAGAAGAAAAGGAAGAAGAAGAAGAAGAAGAAAAAGAAGAAGAAAAAGAAGAAGAAAAAGAAGAAGAAAAAGAAGAAGAAGAAGAAAAAGAAGAAGAAGAAGAAAAAGAAGAAGAAAAAGAAGAAAAAGAAGAAGAAAAAGAAGAAGAAAAAGAAGAAGAAAAAGAAGAAAAAGAAGAAAAAGAAGAAGAAAAAGAAAAAGAAGAAGAAGAAGAAAAAGAAGAAGAAAAAGAAGATGAAGAAGAAGAAGAAGAAAAAGAAGAAGAAGAAGAAGAAAAAGAAGAAAAAGAAGAAAAAGAAGAAAAAGAAGAAAAAGAAGAAGAAGAAGAAGAAGAAAAAGAAGAAGAAAAAGAAGAAGAAGAAGAAGCACAAAGGCCGGAACCACGTGCATCAGTACGCATCTCTCATTCAAGTCTCCGTTTTAAAATAAACATAATATTTATCACACAAAAAGTAAATTCAATGTAGAGCACATAACACTGCACTGCAGACGAGCACATAACACTGCACTTCCTAATTTCCATTATTTCTCGTGGCACACTACATTTTTATCGGACGAGGACATCGCAAAAGGAAGCATCGAAGCCATTTACAAGTTAGCCAACTGCAAACGAACGAATGTGGGAAGGGAGTCTAATGGCCTCAAGGGCACAACGACCACAGAACCTTCAGTTATGCTGCCAGCACTAGCTGTCACTTTGGCTCATCCTTAGGAAAATCACTCTATAACTGTGAGTCTTTGATGAATTTATTACTCAGTAAATACAGTTTGTACGTGTTCATGACCTGGTATGACAAATGTGAATGATAACTATTCATGTATAATTATATTAAAATATTTTTTACAATTTGTAATAAATACACAAATAAATGAAATAAAGGTTCAAAATAAATCATTTATTCCGCACAGGCTGCTCGAAAACTGGGGGCACAATCCTTGTGAAAATCAAGGTAGTTATTTTGAATCTACTGAAAGCAATCTTCACTGGAGGGACCATGAAAAGTTACAGTACACCCCAACTTTTCACATTAAAATCGTAAACATACCATGAAGATGGCTTCTAACAAATCTCCTCAATGAAGAACGAGGAGAAAATGTAAAACAAAACCAACATAAGAGTACGATTTTAAGAAGAAAGGCTCTTCTGGCAAACTCTGACCCACATCTTTCTCACAAAGATTTTACGTGAGCAATGTAGTATGTCAATAAATCAACTGAATAAGAGGAGTTGATATGTTACATACATGAGTGAAGAAATATTAGAGGAAGGAATATATAGGAAGATATTTATTACGAAGGAAAGCAGAAAGAAGAAGGGGAGGAAATGTAAAAAATAAAACCAATACATTAAATAATTTGTATCAAACCTGTTCTGGGAAGGTTGTGTCTTGTAATTCTGTATCTTCTTCAGCATAGACTAAAATCGTCTTTAAAGATCGACGTAAAGATTCCTCACTTACTGACTGGCTAGTTCCTACTAATGAACTAAGAGACATTGTAACTTGCATTTTAACTCTGGCGAAATTCTGAAACATAACAAGAGTGAAAATTCAGTCAGTCAGTCAGTCAGTCAGTCAAACAGTCAAAATTCAACCAAATAAGTAGTTTTTTTTCCACGTACATTTCCTATTTCAAAATTCTGTCGCATGAGAAGGTAGAGGGAGCCAGAAGCCTGAGACCGAACATCTGCCATATTGGAACTGCAATGCTTCAGGAGACGGAGGCAGAGATCAGCACATTGCTCTGTTTCTTCGTCGAAAAGAAGATTGGGAAACTGCAAATAACATTTTTATTAAATACTCATTTACTACGAGAATATTTTAATGGTATGCTTGCAGAAAAATAGAAGTAGGTGGTAATACAATGAGAAATGGATTAACATTGCATAATCTGTTTTTCAAAATCTAAAATCCCTGAAGTGTGAATGCATAGTTTCAATCCAGATTAGAAGTTCCTTTGAAAATAAAAACTGACTTTATTTCTAGATATGATTTTTTGTTTCCACAAGAGTACATTTCAAATCCTCCAATTTCTTGGTTCTGCAACAATAAGTTGCAATGATCCCATTTTATCATATTCAGTGAATAATAATGTGGTAATTCAGAGAATATTAAAAATGTTCTTCTATTATATTTACTCTACTATTTGCTTTATATTCTGTAGTTAACCAAGGAATGATTCTCAAATTGAATCCACAACATACCTCTGGATAAAAGAACATTAAGAAATATCTTTAAACACATTACCTTACCTTGAACACAATAGAACGTTGAGTAGCAAACATGTTCTGTAACACACATGTGCTCTGGTTTCGAGCAAGTGCATGAAGCAAAACTTTCAGCACAACACCTAAGAGACCTTGCAAGTTATCTGCTTGAGAAGCAACCTGTAAAAGAGAACCATTTGAAGTGCAATGAAGAGTAAATTTAAAAATGCCAGAACAATCAGGAACACTTCCCAACAGAATACCCAAGAAAACCAGTCAGGAGATATAAGCTTGAGGAAAAATAGACTTATCCATGCATATTTTATTGAGCCTTTATTCCATTAGATGTGAGGCACGTATGATGTTTGGTTTGTTTTTCAATGATAAGACTAATATCAAATTTGCAGCTCATTTTTCAATGCCAAATTGTTTCTATTCCTCAGAAGCAAACAGTTTTTATCAGATTTGTCCACAAGGCTTGTTGCTATCATTTATTCATAATTCAACTAATGTTTCTAAAGAAGTAGGGGTGGGGATTCTGGTGCTTGAGAAAATTTATGCATTTAATAGAAGACAGTGAAGTGAAAATTGTTGTAGAGACACTCTTGTGAATGCAGAAAGGTCAAACAACATACACCTTAATCTTGTGTTTAGAACATGGTCGCAATGAGAGTAACAAAAAAAATTATAATACAACAATTTCTAACAAATGCCTTGCCAATTAAAATATTCTCTAAATAATTAGATTGAACTGTTATCTTCAGATTAGTCCATCATTTCAATTTAATTTAATATTCTCTTGTGTATTGTGCACTTCTATCAGTTCTTGTTTAATGTATAATTATGCTAGGTTGAAGATTGCAAAATAGAACAAAAATTATTATTGAATCAAAATAAGACTTTCATCTGAGAAAGAAATTACTAAACATACCTGAACAATCCTTTCAAGCGTATCCAAAATGATGAAGCTGGCTTCAGTAGCAAGGTTGCCCTCAATATGAGCATCAGTCTCTACTTCAGCCCGAGGACGCTCTGGCATATCCGAGGTAGGGCGATACGCCATTTGCTCTTTGCGCCACCGTAATCTGTCTCCCGGCCAACCTGGGGAGGGAGGGTTCCTGTCTATAACAATAAAGATAACAAATTATAACCATAAAACCACAGAATTTTCAAATTACAACCTGTACATACAATGACTTACTAAATAGTTTCATGTAACAATTGACATATCACTTTCTTGCCTTACAGATGTAGTTAAGAGAAGTATTGAAATGGTATTGTAATGGCAGAAATTAGCGATTTTTTGAAAGAAAAACTAGTATTCTGGGGGCCTGGTATGAAAAATGTGATTGATTTATTGATTGATTGAGGTTTAGATGCCGAGGACATAGACGCCCATGTCTAAGTATTTAAAAAAAATGTAAGTAGATTTCATAAAAGGCGTGTTCCAGATGCAAGATACCCACTAATTAAAAACATGTACATAACCTTTTAGAGGGCCAAATTCCTTATAAAATATACACGTAGATAAAGCAAAAGGACAAGATGGTAAAATAAACATGAAATTATTATAATAAATGTGCGACATAAAATCGAAACCACTACAGTGAGAGTAACGAAGATCCACAATCTTGAAGATCCTGAAATAGAAACTCTAAAGCTGAATGTGCAGATGAGTAGAGTTAAATTGATCATTGAAGGAATTTATAGAACACCTTCACCTGGGACAAGACCCTCATCAAAGCGACATCAAAATCTTTGAACAGATTAGCAGAGTTTCAGAATTACATGAACTTGTCATAATTATGGGCGACTTCAATTTCCCCTCTATCACATGGACTGAAGATGGAGCTACATCCAAGATTGAAGTGGAACGGGAATTCCTGCAACAATGCACTAACTCAAACTTTAGTCAGAAAATCAATGAACCCATGAGATATAGAAGGAACCCAACCCCTGTAATTCTAGACCTAGTATTGGTGAACAAAGACTATATTATTACTCCCCCAACTGAGACCAAACATAGGACAAAGAGATCATCTGGTAATTGTTAGTACTTTGCAATTAAAAACAGCAGAAACTGGGGACATTTCCAATAATGCCAATGAGAAGTTAAACATTTTTAAAGCAACTTATGAAAAGTGAATCAAGAGTTAAATGCTGGGCATGGTACAAGTAAAGAAAAACTACAGCAGATGAACATTATGAGGACTATAGAAGAATTTCCAGCAGGCTCACATCAGACATACAGATGAAAAGAGAGGCATATGAGAAGCAAGTGGTACAAAAAGGAGGCAAGAGTTTCTATTCTTATATCAAGAAGCAGACTTCATGCAAAATGGGACCATCTAGAATCATACAATGCAGGAGGCTCACAGCAACTGACCCTCTGGAATTTGCAGAACTACTTTGAAGAGGTTTACACAATGGAACCACTGAAACAACTACAAAATATTACAAACAGGTGCACAGAAACAATAGAAAATATAGAATTTACAAATATAGAGATAGCCCAAACACTTCTTGGACTGGACGAAAGCTCTTCTAGTGGCCCAGACAATATTCCAACCATCTATTTAAAAAATTGTGCAACACAACTGGCTCCAACTCTCAATAAACTCTTCAGACAGTCACTTGACACAGCAAAACTTCCTTCTGCATGGAAAATAGCAGAGGTTACACCTATGTTTAAAAAAGGTGACAAACAGCTCACACAGAATTACAGGCCAATAAGTTTGACAAGTACGGTTGGAAAAGTGATGGAAAAACTGATAGTTCAAAAACTCCATGACCACACACAAAGCAACAATCTCATCGCCATAGAGCAACACGGATTTGTACCAGGATGACCAACCACCATCAACCTGATCAGCTCTCTTGATGTGTGGACCAAAATGTTAGACTGAGGACAACCTATGGATGTAATTTACCTGGACTATTCTAAGGCTTTCAACAAAGTCCCTCACAAGCGACTGATTTATGAACTAGAAGCAATAGGGATACAAGGCAAATTATTAGCATGGATCAGAGATTACCTCTCAAATAGAATGTTTCAAGTATGTATTGGAGACACATTATCGACATCCCGATCTGTTACAACTGGGGTTCCTCAGAGATCTGTTTTGGGACTGATGCTGTTCATTCTTTACATTTGTGACTTTGGTGAGGGAATAGCTATGCAGATGATACAAAACTCTTTGCAAATCCATTGAACAATCAGTAAGCATTACAGAATGATCTTACTAAAATGGGAAACTGGTCTGAAACATGGTTACTCCCGTTTAACACCGAGAAATGCAAAGCACTTCATATCGGCAAAAAACAACAACAACAACAACAACAACAACAAAAACAAACAAGACTTCCCATATGATTTCAAATCACAACTTGGAGACCACAGCACATCAAAACGAGCTGGGTGTACTAATTTTGCAAGATTTGAAATGGGAAAGTCAGGTCACTATGGTCACCAAACACGCAAATAGCATTCTATATATAATAAGGAAGGCTTTCTCTAAACTGCACAAAATGTTAAGAGAATCTATACAACCTGTGCTTTAGTATGCAATTGTGGTTTGGCCCCCATATTATGAAAAAGATAAACAACTAGAGAAAGAAAAAATCACCTGGATCCCAAGAGAGTGTCGCGGAAAAGACTAACAACAGAGATGCCAAGAAATGTCGCTACTCACATTGGTACAGAGAAGGTATAGAACTGACATAATTGCGACTTATAAAATTATGAATGGCCTCTATAATGTTCCACACTATGCAGATATCTTCACAAGTTCTACAGATGACAGACTATGATGACACACAATGAAATTGAAGGAAGAAAAAACAAGGATAGGACAGAGAGCACACTTCATCACTAATAGGGTTGTCAACACATGGAATGAACTGCCAGCAGAATGCATCGGAAAGGCGAACTTAAATGCCTTCAAAACCAATGTGGACAAAGTGAAGTTCATGATCCAAACATGAGATAGCTGAGTGAAAGACGGGTGATGAACTACAAGAAATGTGATTAATGCACACCAATGAATTGAATTATAGATTTATATATGTGTATAACAGCTTGTTGCTGCCACCATTAATTCAATAAATAAATCAATAAATGTAGAACTGGCTATTAAGGGGCCAAGAAACATATACAAAACGTTATTGTCCTTATCTCTCACATAAAATTATATATTCTGCTTTCTCTCAAAAAATAAAAATGCTTTGAGAGCACGGAATCGTTATTGCCAAGCACCTCCTATACAGAGTTGCCCAGGCTCTGTCTCCCATCAGCTAACAAATTTCGTACATTGCAGGAGGATGTGTTCCACAGAAAGAACCGTCCTGCATGAGTCACAGATGGGATGAGATTCACCTCAAAGGAGGAAAGAATGAGAAAACTGGCAATGGCCGATACAAAGATAGGTTAGAATTACTTTCTCACATCTAGAAGTTTGGGATGAGGAATGACGGGAATTCGCTTGTGTTTGGGCAAAAGGGTATAAGTGTTGTTTTCATAATTTTTCATAATTAATTGCATTCAGTGTAGATATACTCGTATAATCATTATTCAGATGATTTACATATGTAAATAGTATTAAGTTAGTTTAAAAGAATTAAAGTAAATAATTTTGAAATAAAAGTTACTACACCTAACTCAATACTCAATTTTACTGACATAGATCCTTTTGCCCAAATGGGAGCCAATTAACAGAAACCTTTATCACACTTAGTTCAAAAGTGGTATAGTGCATTTCTGTTTGCCATGCTCTGAAGATGGATTGTTTCAAAAAAACCTTGCCATAATACAGAAAGTGTGTCGAGATGAGTCTTCTGTGTTGCCAATTTCGCCACCTGGTCAGCCAGCTGATCCCCTATGATTCTCACATGATCTGGAACCCATCCAAGTACCAGATCATAATGGCATAACAAGACAATGAATCAGGTTTTGAAACTGATTTCATCAGGTGGTCTGAGAAAGAATGGGAGACAGCTTGATGAGAGCTGAGAGAATCAGAACAGAGAACTACTCGCTGTAACGACACTGACTCAAAACGTGCTTGGTTTGAAGCTTGGAACATCTGTTGAGAGCAGCAAGTGATCAGAGAGGTGGATCAAAGTAGCGACTCTGCCAATTATGAGGAGGCAACATCAGCCCTACATGAGGTAAAACCGTGAAAGGATAAGGGGCATAGTGGAACTAGATGCATCTCCTCAAAATAGATTATAAAAGGTGTATAACGGAACAACAAATGTTTCAGTTCATCCCATCTTTCAAAAACTTTTCACATCAATGATCATAACAGTTTGCTTCCAAAATTGCCTTCATATGGGATTCGCTCGTATGTAACTGCTCTAGATTGGTAATGTTTGTACCTTAAACAAGAATCCAAGAGTAAAATTACCATACTGGAATGATGAAACATTTCATTCCCCCTTTTTTGATTCATTGCCAATTGCACTTGGGTTTCCGCAAGGTTCAATTTTAGGCCCTATTCTCTTCCTACTATATGTATAATATAAACAATATGACCTTGACAATTTGAAGTGAAAGAACAGTTTTTTTGCGGATGATATCAATATTCATTGCAATAAAGAAACAGTACATTACATAGTACATTATCAGATGTTACAAATTAGTTCTGTAATAACACATTAATAGGTTCAAATTCACTCAGCCTTCATACTGCGCTCATTGTAAATATTCAATATTTCTTGTTTCTTCCTATAACAACAATATTGAAAATAAGACATTTTTTCCTGAATTAAATCTGTTCTTTAAAGACAGATCTTGAAAAATTAACATGTACAATTTTCCCAAAACATGAATAATAGTGTAACTTTGCCTGAAATATAGGAAAATTGCAATTATTTAACACTTTTTTTTCTTCTAAAATTGAAAGAATAAAAAGTAGTTGTTGAAAAAGTTCTCCTTAAAATTCATGCAATTATAAAACACGCACATTATCTCCAAAACAGTTCCAAAGTTTTTCTTCAATTTTTTTCAAGGTGTAAAACAATGACCACTAAAAAGAATAGTTGTCTCATTTTCACTGATCTCTCTGAATTTTCAAAAATTCCATGTTGGAAATATTACATTCAGACAATTAGATTTTTAAGCATTGGGCTGAGTTCTTATGTCCGAGCGGCTGCTTGGTGTCGCAGTAAGGTGCACGGCAGGTTAACTCAAAGAACATGAGTTTATGTCTTGATGTGAAAAACTTTTGTTTCTGGTTTGAAAAAAATTTTTGTGGGTTCATGGAGTAATATAACATAGAGCAGTTAAAACATTACGAGAAAATATGTGCCGTTATAGAAACGCTAGTGAATTAATCTTTAACCTCACCTTTACGTCTCATCATCATCTCACTACGAGCTGATCCTTGACCCAAAATTACATCTTCCAATCGAGATTTGATATCTGTAGTTTTCCGGAAAATCTGTTGTGAGCACCTTTTGATAGCTTTCTTTCCCTACAAAACAAGATAAACATTGAAACTCCATGGTGGCATGGTGGAATAATAAAAATAACAGGCTAACCATATTTCAAGAATGTTAACTAAACATTCGATTACTCACTTTGTATTCAAAACATGAAATGCATATATTAAGAACTTCCAACAACTGCTGTAATCTCTGAGATGAAAGTTCCATCCACCAATGTTTCAAAAGATTGTTATTAACATTTTTAATAACCCAGAGGAAACAAATTAAGAGATTACGTGTAGTCTCGCTGCTTAAAGCACACTTCCAGCTCTGAAATTCAAAATAAAATCATGTAAGTACAAGACTGAGTGACTAAATCCCATATTGTGCGCATTTTCAACAGGGATTAGAATTGTTAAAAGATGACAAATACTGATTTATCATACCTGTTGGAATGGCATTGATTGATCAGGTGGTTTTACACTATAAACGCCAGCACCTGCAATAGCCATGTTGATAGCGTGCTGGTCTACAGCATTCTGAGTCTCCAAGTTGTCTATACCTGGGAGAAGCATACGACCTAAACAGACAGTCAGATTGAGAATACAAATCAAGAAATTAAAATAATAAAAATCACAACAATAACAATTATTAAATTTTATAATTATTAATATAGTATTATAAGTTTATTATCATGAAATTGCCATTATTTTGCTACTTCTAACAACACTGACATTTCAATTTATATTTGTTTTATACTTAGTTAATTGTTTATGTGCAACAGCTCCCAAAAGAATTTTTTAGGAAAACCTTTCAGAATAATAAGAGAAACATATTGAACTCTATTTTCTGTTTGTGTATGTTTCAAAACAAATAATACATCAACAGTCTAAAATGCAAATTAAACACACTACATCAAATGGGAAAATACGAAATAGTGGCACTCTTGCAACTTATCACACCGCATCCCGTGGCTCCGCGCATTCTAATTTGCGCACAGCCAACTTTCTCAATACACCCTGCGCAGCCTCTCCGGCCAGCAGGTACTGAAGTGGGGTGGACTCTCTTATAAAATGCCTTTGCCCCCTCTCATGGCTGAATGATCCTAATTTTCATAAAAGCCACTTGCTCTTTGCCAGGTAAGATAGCCCACAATACATGAGATGACAAAAGTCATGGGATGCCTCCAAATATTGTGTCGGACCTCCTTTTACCCGGTGCAGCACATCGATGCGGCATTGACTGAAGAAGTTGTTAGAAGTCCTCTGCAGAAATACTGTCTCTACAACTGTTTGTAATTGCGAAAGTGTTGCTGGTGCAAGATTTTGTGCACAAACTGACCACTTGATTATGTCCCATAAATGTTCAATAGGATTCGTGTCTGGCAATCTGAGTGGCCAAATCATTTGCTCAAATTGTCCAGAATGTTCTTCAAATCAATCGCAAACAATTGTGGTCCGGTGACACGGCGCATTGTCATCCAGAAATAAATCAATGTTTGGGAATATAAGGTCCACGATTGGCTGCTTAAAGTCCAAGTAGCTGAATATAAAAATTTCCACTCAATGATCGGTTCAGTTGGACCAGATGACCCAGTCAATTTTAAGTAAAAACAGCACACATTATTATGGAGCCACCTCCAGCTTGCACAACTTGGGTCGATAGCGTCGTGGGGTCTACACCACATTTGAACCCCACTTCTGCGCTTACCAACTGAAATTGGGACTCATCTGACCAAGCCACGGTTTTTAAGTTGTCTAGGGTTCAATTGATATGGTCATGAACCTAGGAGAGGCAGTGCAGGTGATGTCATGCTGTTAGCAATGGCACTTGAGTCGGTTTTCTGTACCATAGCCCATTAAGGCCAAATTTTGCCACACTGTTCTAGTGGATACATTTCATCATACATGTCGCATTGATTTCACAGTGTTGTTCGACTGTTAGCACTGAGAACTCTACCAAATGTCTGCTCTCGGCCATTAAGTGAAGACCGTCGGCCACTGCCTTGTCCATGGTGAGAGGTTATGGCTGAAATTAGATATTCTCGGCACACTCTTGACACTGGATTTTGAAATATTGAATTCCCTAACTATTTCTGAAATGAAAAAATGGAATGTCCCGTGCATTTAGCTCCAACTACCATTTCGCGGTCGAAGTCTGTTAATTCCCCTTGTGCGGCTATAATCACCTCAGAAACCTTTTCAGGTGAATCACTTCAGAACAAATGAAACCTTGGCTCCTTTTAGCCCTTTTGTACACAATACTACTCCCATCTCTATAATTGCATACTTCTATCCCATGACTTTTGTCATTTCTTTGTGTAGATCCCTCTTGATGACAAGGGGTGACATGAGCTCCCAAACTCAACAGCTATACTGCGATTTTTATTAAGTTGCGTTTGAAGTAAATCAGCTGTTTTCATGTCATCCAATCAGAAGGTTGAATGCCACGTGTAATGCAAGTGTAGCCCAAGTGTAATGCAAAATCAAATCATACATCATGGAAGCCACGGTTAGGTTTGCCACATTAGTGCCAGAACATCGTCTGTGTCCCCTGGCATTAGTCACAACTATCATTGGCCTGGTAACAAGCCGACTTAGCATCAGTAAGCTACTGTCAGATTGTAAAAGAACGTACATATAAAAAAGACAACAGTTGGCATTTTGATTGCAAACCGTAATCTAACAAGAAACTTACATTAGGTGATAAGAAAATACTGAAAATGAGTGTGCATGCATTGTTAATGTAAAAAGTGAGTTGGAGTTCAGTAAGAAGCATTTACTCCACCAGGCAATGCATGTTAAAGAAATATGTGTATGTTTCTTAATGCCTGAACATCCTCACATCACCTCCATCCCAGTTGCCCAAATCCCTGAGATCTCTAGCCAGAGTAACAAGTTCAAAACCAGCGCATTACTCCGTGCCCAATAGCAGTGCATGCATGGTTTAGAATTTAATTACATGACTGAAAATTTTTACAAGTTTGACTTGAAGATCACACAAAATTATTGTAATATAGTGCAAGTGATATCACATTCCACCAAAACCAATTGAAGGTTTAGAATTGTGATACCAATTAAAGGCTAGCATTGCACACGCTCTAACACAGAATTAACCTAATTTTTTAAGACTATGATTTTCTATGGTCAACAGTCACCTTTCAAGAAAGTGCATAATTCCACGATGTACATTTTTTGATTACTTCAACAAGAAAATATTCAAAGACAAACAAAGCAAAAACAATTATTAAAAGGCTAAAATAATTGCATTAACATTATCCTATTTGCATGAATAGAGTTCACACAAGATATCTGTGCACTCGAAGACAAATACAGCTTTACCGATACACATGAGAAGGGAGACACTGCGCAGGCGCAGTAAAGCCATCTACACGTATTATCGCTGTTCAGAAAACATTGGGGAGCCCATGTGAGTTAAGGATCATAATTGTTCTCAAATTTGTTGTACCTACCATTTGAAATAATTTTTTTCGGTTTGTTTTCTTACATGAAATGTAAATGTAATTTTTTTGTGCCGAGGTTGCCTGTCGAAATCTCAGAAGTTGATGTTTTTGAAACAGCATTCAGTGTAGTCATCTCTCTCCTATGTGACGTCATTCAAACACACAGATACCACGTGTGAACTCCAATTTGGTATTTCAAAATTACTGCAAATCACCTCTAGTTTCAAGCTGGCAACCATGTAACTGTGGTAGAGCATCCATTACAATTCCAAGCAAGGGCAAGTACAATGCTGCCACTCTAGCTTTACAATCAGGTTCTGTGTATCGAGGATCACAATCATGGCAAGTCATCAAATTCCTAATTATATTGACAACTTTGGAATGAAGACCAGGATTCCTAAACAAAAAATTATCCACATAACAGATTTGCAACACACTATTATATTTTCTGGTTATAATTATCATTTTAAGAGCACATCAAATTATTTATCATAGCAAAAACAAATTACTCTAGCATACAAACTATGTATAAAAAAAGAAAAGGAACATACTGCATCTCCAAAACAGTAGCCAAATCACTCAGAACAAGGCCTACTAGGAAATGTTGTTGTCTAAACTCTGGGGACAATTCAGCAAAGCTCATTTTATCTCCTCCAACCAAGGTAGAAAGGAATGATGACTGACTAGCAGAAGATGCAATTGATGGATTTGGAGATGATGGAGCTGAACTTGGGGTGAAAGGTGTTCCAAAGGGCAAGTTCAGTGCAACAAAATGTTCATGACTACATACAATACGTAGAAAATCCAACTGTAAAGGGAACAAAACATAATTAATAAATATATTTGTCATTAATAATCAACTAATAAATTTTAAGAGTTTCCACTCACTAAAAGGGGAGAAATGTATGACTATACCTTCAAACTGATCAGATTTACAGCATCTGGTAATGACGATATTTTGGCAGACATTTGCTTACAATAATTTTTTATGAGAGTGAACACATATCCACGATCCATTACAGACAACAAATCATAAAGAAAAAAGGCCAAACTTGAATTGAGACTTTGTGTGGGCTGAAAAAGAGAAAAATCATTGACAAATACAAACCATTCCAGAACTCAACAATTACATTTTCATATCTTTCTACCTACTTTAGCATCCTTATTGCATCTTGAGATAACATCAGATGTAATGGTTGTGACCAACGTAGTCACATCATCAGTAAATTGCTCAGAGAAGCGCATCTTTCTGGGAGCATCCACACTCTGGGTAGTAGCTAGATGCTCAACCATGCTTTTGTAAATCAACTCAAAGAAGAACCTGAAAAGGAAAGATCACTCATTAGATCATTAGATTAATGTTTGCGCAGAAGAATTGACAAAACCATGAACAACCCTAGGTTCTGTTTTAAAAAAGCACATTCAGCTCACAAGCTGCAGGCTGCATGCCCCTGACCTATACCATTAAACTGGTTCAAACACTAATGAGCTCATGAGCCTCAGTTGGGAAGACTGTAAAGTAACCAAGAAGTTGAGCTTGGAGTGACATCTCAACCAAGGTGGGGGTGTCCACTGACATTGGAAGGTGGGAGGATCAAAAATAGGGAATCCATCAATAAGCAAAAATAAATACAAAGTAACACACCATGAGTTAGCAGTAGCGTGATCTCTAGCTGATCCATTTGAAACAACCCACTGCAAAGCCAACTCTTCATGAACAATTTTCAGAGGAGGAGAGTTTGCTGAGATGTACATGAAGTTATCTTGACCTGGTCCTAGAAAATGTAGAAAATATATATATTAACCTTTAATAGGAACCACAGTTTGATATACCACACCAGAAATTGATTGATTGACTGATTGATTGGGGTTTAAAGGGCACTTCAACTATTGAGGTTATTGGGGCCCATGTCAAAGAATTATTTTTTAATTGAAGAGACTTAGTTAAAGTACCGATGCAACTTACCTACTAATTAATAGTAGTTTATGCAATTAGTTTATAACGTTAAGCTTTATTGAATGAGTACATGTTTTGAAAACAAGCGACGTTAGGAGTGAGTTTTGTATGAATCCAATCAAGCAACATTATAAACAAGTTGCATACACAATTTTTTGTATAACTTCATTATAAATTTATAAGAGAACACACTTAATTTTGTGAAAAAACTTTCTTGTAATGTCTCAAATATTTGACATCTTTGCAAGAAAATGGTGCACGGTTGTTCCGTTCACTGTTACCTCATCAAGATGCTCTGGCTGTGATTGGCTGAATATGTGATGACACAATCATTGGTTTTGTAAAATCTAATACATCATTATTTGTGCCATAAAAGGCCCCTATATAAACGATTTCTTATAACAGAAAAGATCATTTATAATGCTGGTGTACAAAAAAGCATGTATATAACCTGAAAGAGGGCTAGGATTATGCATAAAATATACAAGTAGATAAGGCAAAAGAAAAAGATGATAAAACGAACACACGAAACCGATCATAAAACGTAGAACTGACTGTAATGGGCCAAGAAACGTAAAACAGTGTCCTTATCTCTCAAATAAAATTATATATTCTGTTTTCTCTCACAAAACAAAAAAGTTCCGAGAGCGTGGAATCTTCATCGATGAGCTCCTCTCGTACAGAGTTGCCCAGGCCATGTCTTCCTCAGCTGCCAACAACTTTCAAGCAAGGTCAGAGGATGTGTTTCACAGGAAAAACTGTCCTATACAAGTTGCAGATGGGAGAGGTTCACCTCAAAGAAGGAAACCATGAGAAAAGTGCCAGTGACCAATTAGAAGACCGGTTAAAACGACTACCTCATGCCTAGAAGGGTGGGATAAGGAACGACAGAGATTAACGAAACCCTTGTATTACACTTAGCTTAAAAGCAGTATTGTGCCAGTTTGTCATGCTCTAATGATGGATTGTTGCAAAAGAGCCTGAACATCAGATGACGGTACAGAAGGAATGTCAATACGAGTCTTCCACGGTGCCAATTTCACCTCCTGATTGGCCTGACATGCCATTGAAAATAACAGTTGAAGAGAAAGGTGCCAAAAGTGTATCAGTTTATACTACAGGCAAAAAGAAATCACAAATCACTGTGATGTGTGTTCTTTCTGATGGAACTAAGATGCGGTGCTACACATGCTTAACCATAAAACAATGCAAAAAGAAAAAGGGAGGATGACCAATGAGCTGGTTTTAGATTGGCTCCATTCAGCTTGAGACAAGAGGCCAGGTACTCTTCTTAAGAAACACGGTATGCTGATTCTTGATGTATTCAAGGGGCATCTCACATCACCAGTAAAAAGATATTCTGAATTTAAACATGGTGGTGAAAAAGCCAGGTGTACAGCAGTTGGCTGCTTCAAGGTGTCAAGCCTTGACCCCCTCTGGGAAGAAAGCCTTCGCTGGCTCTAATCCACAATGGATCCACACATATCCAGAATCAATTATAAATGGTTTTACGTGAAGATGATCTACTTTGAGAGAAAGAGCAGAATCACAACGACAGTGGCAGTTTCACCTCAGAGTCTGTGGACCATTTCAGTGAGCAAAATTAGGTGGGATCTGGATCTGGCCAAATCAGGTGTGAATTTGTGAATTTGTAAATTTAAAAAATATATCAAGGTGTGCTTTACACATTTTTCTGTCTTGGATTTGGGATCATCTTGATTTCAGATATATATGGTAATACATTTTGATTTCTGATAAGACCAAGATATGTGATCGTGCATAAAAACATAGCCAATAAAGTTCCTGGCACGTTTCCAAAATTGCAAGTGTGACTGAGAAATCACTAAGAAAAGGGAGTGGCCTCACCGTTCCGAACACTAGAAGTGCGATCTAGACCCCGAGAACTGCCAACGTTTACTTCCTCTTCATCAGCTATTTGCGCGTGCACATCAGGGTTGCTACTGCTCCTGCTGAAACATGCAGAAAGTGTCAATTCACTTATAGAAATGTATCAAATAAAATTTTTAAAAATCACACCCATCATGATTTATTACTTTTTATTTATTATTGGAAAACATATCTAATAGTCAAAGAAATACATAAAAAAATATCAAAATAGAATCTTGAACAAACACTTCCAACTAGCTCTTAATTAAATTCCAGATAAAGAAAAGAAATGAGAAAAGAAAAAAGGAGAAATTCTAATACGAACACGCAAACATAATAAGACAAATGAGTAAATACAAATGAACAATGAATAGTATTAGTTGCTGAAAAGTTTGTAGTTTCCCCAAACTTGTCTTCAAATTATTTTTATGATGACAACAGCAAACAAACCTTCTCACAGTAACGTCATTAATTAGCAATATAACCTTAAGTGCCTGTTTCGCTGCGGGGGTAGAGAAAGTGGTCTTGGTGCAAAGCCAGAGGGGCTCTGTGGTGGTGAATAACCAGATGGCTGGTTTCCAAAAGGATGAGGCAAACTACATTGGAAAGTAATGTAAGTAGTCAATAAGCTGTGACGTCCATTCTGGTCATGATGACCTTCTGGCAGTGCCTGGAACAAGAAATAGACACAAAATTACTAATCAATAAATATGACTGTTCTAAACACAAAACAATAGTGAATGATTTTTTTGGAAATGAATAGACCTGAATTCTATTGTGTATGAATTTTATCACAATTCTTTGAGATTGTTAATGAATTAATGGTTTTCACAAAAAAGCGTCCTTTCAAGTGGTTGAGATTTGAATCACAACTTGCAGATTTGAAGGCAATGTGAGTGGCTTTCAATAATTATAATTAAAATAATGATATTATGGGATATGCATCCAGAGATTTGCTTTTTATTCTAATTCAAGCAACATTCATTATTTGTAATTTGTAAAGTAAATTGTAAATTGTAATTGAATATTATGACTGAAAATGACTGAAAATCAAATAAGAAGCAAAAGACAAAAAGAAGGAGGATGATCCAATAGTGACCGAAAATTATTATTTGGAAACCTAATTCAACAATTTGAGGAAAAAGTATAAGAAACAACTAAGTTTAATAGGGTCACTTGAAATTCAAAATATATTTGGTATCAATAATGAAGCTGAATGTGATGTGGTCATCTTAAAGGAACACAGGTCCTTCCACATAAGACAATTTGAGAGCTTCAATTAGTTTTTAGTACTTTTAAAACTATGAAAGATCCTGGTAATGATAGAATTATAGAGGAAATTTTAAGATGTTCTTTTCCACAAATACATAAACATTTATTAAGTCTAATTTATGTCTCAATTTCCCACCTATGTGGAATATTTCTGAAGCCATTGTTATTCTCAGCAATCCAAACAATCAAATAATAGTCCCATGTGTATTGTCTACACTTGGAAAATTTATAGAAAAATTGATTTTCAAAAGACTAGAAGAAGATATCATAATTATCTTTATCATAATTCATGATATAGATTTTGTACAGGAAAATCAATGATTATAACAGTTGCAATATTACTGAAATGTGTGAAAATTCTAAATTTAAATATAAATGTGTTATATTTTGTGAGAGTAAAGGGGCTTTTGATTATATTTGGTTGCCAAGAATAGTGAAGAAATTGAGAATTTATGGATGTTCAAAAAAATTTATATAGTAATATTATAATAAATTATTTTCAAGACACAAGGAAAGCTCTCTTTGGACCAAGAAGAATTTTTAAAACTCTTACTAAATGTTGTCCTTAAGGATCTGTTTTAGGATTTTTTTATACTAACATTCAATGATGTTTTGGAAACACCAGAAGCACACAATTTTTAAAGTGCTGCTTCTTCTGATGATCTTGCAATTGTTCTCGACATGATCTCAAGGGGACAAATTGAATTTCAATCAAAACTATATATTCAACCATTAGAAGAATGGTTGCAAAATAATAAAATGCAATTTTCATTGGAAAAAGTTAACATGTAAAAGGTAACATATCTATCATGCTAACATTATTCATTTGATGCAACATTATTTTATGGCAAACAAATAAAAATAGTATAACCATACAAATATTTAAATACAGATATTTAGATACTAAATTAAATTTTCAAATAAATATTCATTCCATTTGTTATAGTGCAAGCCAACTTTTCCCCAAACTTTAACATCTCTCTAAAGTTTTACATAGCATTAATCGTCAAGCTCTTCTTTAGCTTTATAAAAGATGTTTTCTTCCAATTCTTTCATATGGAGTTTCAGTTTGGTTTCATTTCACTTGCATACAAAAAAATACTTAAAAAGAACACAAATTGCTCCTCCTTTTACTTTTTTACACAGGTCTGTAGTGATATATTTATTATGGGATGCGGTCACTATTTATTCTATGTAGATTTTGGGACCATCAGGTCCTGTATCCTTATACTTCATTTATTAATGGGAGTACTTCAAATTCTTCTCTGATTATCTCACTTTCTATTTTGTCTAACACAGTGCAGCCTTTGAATTGTCTCAAGAACCTCATCTCAAACATCTGAATTCTGATAATAATTTTCTTTTTCATGGTATTGGTTTAGCGGTGAAATGTCGTTGACATTTAAAATAAAATAATTCAAGGCATTGTCATTGCCAACAATATTGTTAACACAATTTTCTCTGAATTACAATTAATTTTGAAATTAGAATAATGATAGATCTCTGGAACACTCCCAGCTTAACATATAGTAATCCTGACATTACCTGATCATAAATGTCACAGAAACAAATTTTTTCACTAACAATTTCACAGAAACAAGTTTTGTCAACAACTATTTCACAGAAACAAGTTTCGTAAGACACATACTTCAATACGTTGGAGGAGAAGCACTCAATCACTTCCAGTCCAACATATTCAAATCTTGTCCAAGTCAGAGACATTTGTTGATTGGGAGACTTACCACAACATTGTTGACAAGCATAGCCAGGGCTTCAAATGATGTTTGTCCAATGTTTAAGATTTGACCAGTCACAGAAGGAGGTTTTACTATTAACAACAATAACTTATTGATGATTAATGGAAGAAATTTGACCAGAGGTTCAGATTTTGCAAGTGCAAGCTCTGAAATACTGCAAAGAAGAATTGAAACAAAATTAGAATTAAAATGAAGACAGTGAAGAATTATTATGCAATTTATTATTCATCCACAAACTATACCTGATGCGTAATTCAGTCTCAATGTCTCCTAGCCGAGGAGGTATAGATCCTTCTTCAAGAATAGTACACAAATTGAGAAATCTGTCAAGATATTTATCCTAAAACATATAAGTACAAATAATATTAAAACAATTTTCTTTCAACTTTCAAATATTACTGGTCAAGAAATGAAATAATCCATTTTTGATCAATTTGGTTCAATTTTCTTGCCCCTTTATGGCATCAATAACTATGAAGTGCTGCAATAAAAATTCGAAATGTTGATATAGTGGTGTGATTTCAATAAGCTTAAGTCTTATCCCAACAAAAGCCAAATATTGTCAATTTTTTAAATCTAAAACAATCACCTACAATTATTTCTTTGGGAATATTACTCTCAAAGGTGTCTTGGTTATAAAAGGGTAAATTTTACTTTGTAAGACATTGACATTTACTTTACATATTCCAGATCTTGTTAATACTCCTTATAAATCTTTGTTGCCTCATTTTGGTATAATCTTGGTATGGAATGGTATGGCATGATTTGGTATGGAATATGCAAATGTTATTATCATATGAACGTCAAACAAAAAAATGTGGTAAATGCTATATATAGTTGTCAGACTGATTAGCTTGTACATAAAAGTAAAATAAGATACCCTTCACAAGGAGTGAGCAATCAATACCCCTGTGTATTACTGATAAAACTACAACAAATAATATACATTCCACAAAAATATAAGAAAATAAAAAATTAAATGAGCCATCACAAAATTTGAAAGAATGAGGTCAAATTAAAACAATTACAAACACATTCCGTAACTTTTATTCAAAACCAATGAATCTGTCTTATGAAAGATGGAAATGCTCTCTTTATAATGATGTAGGTTAAAACTGAATTAATTCCCCCACCCTAGTCTTCACAAAAAACCTTTTAATTTTGAAAAACCGTGTATTGTAAAGTTTGCTGTGAACTTCATTCCACTAAAATTTCATAAATCTCTTAACAGACATTGGATACATTCATGAAAATAATCCAAATTGGATAATTTTTTCAAGCACAATGACATTTTATTAAAATAAACAATAAAACACAAATATTCTTATATTTTTAACAGCCAATAATATAATTCGTCAAAAAAGTCTTTATTTTACAATTCGACATTTTGCATGTAGGTTTCATGCACCCTCAGGTGTGTACATAAAATATAAGACGTTTTCATCTAAAAATAAAAATGACTGACAAACATTTTTGAAGATACTGAATACAAATTTTTTTAAATAAGTAACAAAAACAGAATGTCAATTATTAAAATTTGAGTTGAAGTGAAAAATGTAAGTAATAAGCACAAAATATAAAATAGGAGAGAACATACCAAAACATAATAAAATAAGCACGTATCCTAATTGTAAAATTTAAATTTTTTTTAAACAATGGATAATTCCATTACCTGTAATGAGAAAAGTTTTAGTTTATAAGAACATTCATCCTCGCTGTATGGAGAGAGAGAGGCAAGTATGGGCTAGAAGGGAGCCGAATAACTTAAAAAATAAACGTTAATATTTTCAAGGTATAACAATGAAAGCAAGAGTAGCGTCATACATGTTAGTAAAATGATTCCATTCTAACATGGAATTAATGGCCTCGTGTGTTTTATACAAAATGTTTCAGAGATTAACCTCAAATATTTACTGGGTTCATTATTCAATATAGTAGGGCTATTAAAATTAAATGAATGGGCAAAATGAAGGCAATGTCTAGAAATAAAGTTCAATTTTGTGCCAGTCTCTTTAAGGTTATAATATATTCTTTAATCCTTGCTTGAGAGCATGTTTTGTTTGTCTCATATTGGAGACAGAAGAATCATGACATTTTAGGCAATAGACTATATTTTATTCATTAGTTGAAGGAATATTATCTTTCGTTCATTAGTTGAAGGAATAGTATGATATTTTGTTTGGATGGCAACTTATTCCTAATTTTGATGACAAATTTTTTATTAGCAATTCTTTTATGTAGGTAATTATTAATTTTAGGGACAAAAGGTAATAATAATTGATAATTCCAAGGCTGGATTAACTGTTTTTTTTTTTTTTTTTTTTTTTTTTTTTATAGAGGACAGGTGTTTAGTGAGATACTTATAAATAAACTGAAAAGGATAATTGTTTTCAGTAGGATACGATGTACAAAGTTCCAAATAGTGACCACACCATGATTGCAAACTCAAGCACAGGTCTGATGTACGTTGTATAGATTTTCTCAATCACTGTTTTGTGCAGTTTAGAGAAAGCCTTCCTTATCATGTATAGAATGCTATTTGCTTGTTTGGTGACCTTGGTGACCTGACTTTCCCATTTCAAATCTTGCAAAATTTGTACACCCAGCTCATTTTGTTGTATTGTGGTCTCCAAGTTGTAATATGAAATCATATAGGGAAGTCATGAGTTCTTCTTGTCGATATGAAGTGCTTTGCATTTCTCAGTGTTCATTGAGAGTAACCATGTTTCAGACCAGTTTTCGGTTTTAGTAAGATCATTCTGCAGCACTTGGTGATTGTTCAATGGATTTGCAAAGGGTTTTGTATCATCTGCATAGCTATTCCATCCTGTAGCTATTCCCTCACCAAGGTCACTTGTGTATAGAATGTGTCACTTGTGCATGGGTCTCAAAATGGATCCCCGAGGAACCTCACTTGTAACAGATCAGAATGTCGATATGTGTCTCCAATACATACTTGAAACATTCTATTTGAGAGATAATCTCTGATCCATGCTAGTAATTTGCCTCGTATTCCCATTGCTTCTAGTTTATAAATCAGTAGCTTGTGAGAGACTTTATCGAAAGCCTTAGTATAGTTCAGGTAAATTACGTCCATAGGTTGCCCTTGGTCTAACATTTTGGTCCACACATCAAGTGAGCTGATCAGGTTGGTGACAGTTGATCTTCCTGGTACAAATAAGTATTCCTCCCTGGGGATGAGATTGTTGCTTTGTGCGTGGTCATGGAGTTTTTGGACTATCAGTTTTTTCACCACTTTCCCAACCGTACTTGTCAAACTTATTGGCCTGTAATTCTGTGTGAGCTGTTTGTCACCTTTTTTTTAAATAGGTGTAACCTCTGCTATTTTCCATGCAGAAGAAATTTCGCTGTGTTGAGTGACTGTCTGAAGAGTTTATTGAGAGTTGGGGCCACTAGAAGAGCTTTCGTCCAGTCCGAGGAGTGTTTGGACTATATATTTGTAAATTCAATATTTTCTATTGTTTCTGTGCATAATGTTTGGTCAGTGGTTTTATTGAGTAAACCTCTTCAAGGTAGTCTGTGAAGTGTTCTGGAATTTCCTGAGGGTCAGTTACTGTGAGTCCCCTGCATTGTATGATTCTAGGTGGTCCTGTCTGGCACAAAGTCTGCTTCCTGATATAAGAATAGAAACTCTTGGCTCCTTTTTGTACCACTTTCTTCTTATATTCCTCTCTTTTCATCTGTATGTCTGATGTGAGCCTGTTGGAAATACTTCTATAGTCCTCATAATGTTCATCCGCTGTAGATTTCTATACCTGTACCATGCCTTGCATTTAACACCGATTCGCTTTTTCATCTCATGGTTGATCCATGGTTTCTTTAAGTTTTTCTTCTTCCTGTGTTTTGGTGAATAGGCAGATAATAATTCCTGGGATGTCACAGAATTTTCTGTAGTTATCGTCAACTCCGGCTCTCTCATTTTCTTCATTTCCCAGTGTCATGTATTCACAATGTTCTGTAGGATATTTTGTTATTGCCTCAAAGTTTGCTTTAAAAAAGTTTAAGTTCTCATTGGCATTATTGGAAATGTCTCCAGTTTCTGGAGTTTCCAATTGCAATATAATAACAATTACAAGATGATCACTTCCTATGTTTGGTCTTAAGAGTTGGGGAAGTAATAATATAGTCTTCATTCACCAGCACCAGGTCTAGAATTGCAGAGGTTTGGTTCCCTCTATATCTTATGGGTTCACTGATTTTCTGGCGAAGGTTTGAGTTAGTGCATTGTTGTAGGAATTCCCATTCCACTTCAATCTTGGATGTAGCTCCATCTTCAGTCCATGTGATAGAGAGGAAATTGAAGTCGACCATAATTATGACAGGTTCATGTAATTCTGAAACTCTGCTAATCTGTTCCAAGAGTTTGATGTCCATCTGTGAGGGTCTTGTCGCAAGTGAAGGTGGTTTATAAATTCCTCCAATGATCAATTTAACTCTACTCATCTGCACTATCAGCCATAGAGTTTGTTTCAGGATCTTCAAGATTGTGGATCTACGTTACTCTCACTGAGGTTGTTCCAATTTTATGTGACATATAGATCAAGACTCCTAAATCTCTTTTGTCTACTCTGTCTCTTTGGTGGATAGAAAAATTTGGGAGTATGTATCTGGCTGTCACAAATGTTGGTATTAAGCCAGGATTCTGTGATTAGTATTATGTTGGGTCTCACAGTATTGACTTCCTCCAAAACTTGATCGAACTTAGGAATGAGAGACGAGATATTGCTATACAGAATTATTGGTTTTATTGTTCTTGTTGCTGCCCATCCACGATTCCCTTTTTGTCAATAATCCTCAGGTTACCCCTGATGTACTTGATAATAAGCTCAGGGTTCACTTTCTGTTTAATTGTCAGTTGTTCCTTACGATCTTTCAGCCCTTTTCTCTGCAACGTGCCAAGTTACATTGGTGCAACATTGCACCAAGTTACAAGCTTAGCTGTAGCATGTAGCTTGGTATGGAACTTGGAATGTCAAATTTTTCCAAAAACCATGGTTCAATCTGTTCAATCTGTCAAATGATCTTCAACCTTGGGTGAGGTAGAAATAATCTAAAGAATCCCTACATGCAAAAAACTTAAGATTTATTTCAATGTTTTTCAATTGAGTGACTAGTGAGTTAAGGGAAGAAGGACAAGAAAAAAATTGGTTGGTTGATTGATTGATTTGATGAAAAATTGATTTTTTACCATTGGCGCCATTTCTTTGTCTTCTCCTGAACAAACAAAAACATTTTTTTTTTTGTTGACAAAAACGGTATAGATTCCCTAAAAATATTTGTGTCAGAACAATAATCATTTACCAGGTTCGCTATTCTGGTTTTCGGATTATGATATATGTAGTTTTTTGTCGTCTTCATCAAGTTCAACAACCTTTGGGATCTCAGGCCAAATTTTGGATACACGAATTCAAATAGTTCTAGTATTTCTCAACAATCAATTTGACAATTAATAATCTTATAAAAATAAATAAGATCCATAATTCATCTTCGACTTGAAAGACAGTCAATTTTAAAATGATCATAGATTTCGTTGATGCTCATGACGTGACCTCAAATTCATATAGTACCAGACAGATTTACAAACCCTTTTTGAATATTTTCAATTCTTTCAACAAAAGTGTGTATGGTGACCAGATCATTGGGCAGTATTCAATTATTGGAAGGTAGAGTATTGATAAATTAGCATATGTACATTATTAAATTCCTTTCTAAATCCGAGTGTAAACCCCCGTGTCCTATATGCTTTAGATGTTGTACTGTCCACATGATTCGAGAACATAAGTTTATTGTCCATAATAATGCCCAAGTCCTTCATGGATGCAACTTTGATGCCAGTTAGGTAATATACCGCAGGTTGTTGTGGGGGAGAATGCGAGGAGGACATCACCACACACTTACCAACATTCAGTTTTAGTTTATTCCTCAAACACTAACTGCTAAGCTCATCGATCAGAAGCTCGAAGGTCTTCATCATCAGTTATTTTTCTAAATATTTTTAAATCATCTGCATATCACAAATAATCTGATTTAAATTTATCACCGATGTCATTAATGAAAATATTGAACATGACTGGTACAAGGCGTCAACCTTGTGGAATGCCTGAGGTTACTATATTCAGTTGATATGTGTCCATTTACCTTAACTTGAAGATATCTTTCAGCCATATACTCCATATTGATCCAATTTATCACTTAACATTATTATTATTATTATTAATAAGAAGAAGAATAACAATAATAAAATATTTTACAAATACACCTGATGATGCGTGAAACTTACATGTAAAAACATCATGATTGTAGAATAAAAGACTTTTGTTTATGAATTACATTATTGATTGTCAAAAATATAAGGATATTTGTGTTTTATTGTTAATTTCATGTGACAATCATATCATTTCAACATTTTTTTAAAAATCCATTTTTACCTGTAGTGCTCGCGATTATCCAAGTCCTGGTTAACCGCGGCAGCCATAAGAAAAGACAAAAGAAAGTAATTAATTGAATAATGGTATGCCAAAGTTTATAATGTAGTTGCTGCAGTGGTAGTGAGTTAGGTAATGCCTTCACCAATTCTCAGAATACTAGGACTTCCCTAAATTCGATAATTATTGGAATCGGATATCAAACCTTGAGTTTGTTATTTGTTATTTGCCATTCTTGCTTTTAGGTAACTCTGAGAGACTGCAGTAAATATCGTGTGGTACAGTGAAAAAATTAGTACATAGATATGACCTCATTTTTTCATTACCTCTATAGAAGAAACTCTAATTGTCTGAATTTTTGTGCATCAGAGGTAATCTCAGGCAATTACCTTGAATATGAGCCAGTCAACTGAAATTTGTGTGCAAATTTAATTCCACTTCAATACTCGCAATGGAGACAATTCTCTCCCCAAAAAAATCAGAAGATTTTTCTATAGGAACAATAACTCTTGGAATTTAATGTTTTTCATTGACAACTGAAATGACTGTCAACAATGGGAATGAAGCAGGTAATAACATGCAAAACTTGTGTTAGGTACTGGAGGATTGATTCACTCAGCCCCATTACTTGCAGGGATCCCTCTAGCTGTTTCTCCGCTCCATTTGTATAATCAGTTTTATGTATTACCTCCAGTTGAGAGATTCATAAATAACACTTATTCTCTCTTTCATGATCGATGTAACAAATAATTTGTCTTTATTACATTAGAACAATAGTAACATCTATGATTTCGTAAATTATATTTGTGCTACAGACATTTATTAAAATTCACACAATACCATAAATAATTTGCAAGTTCAAATAATTCTGTAATGGAGGCAAATCTCCAGATTAATTTTTTATCCAAATTGTAAGTAGTACATACAGACACAAGATAAACATATGAGAAACACAAATTTTGCATCCTGCTGTGCATGAACCTGTTAACTATAACATAAATAATTATAACACAAAATGCAGTATCATCTTTTAAGAAAATGCAGATAAAAAAGAAATTAAGACAGGATAAACTGGGAAAAAACTGAAATTTACACTACAATGTAATTATTTATAATGTCATTTAGGTCTCAAGAAACAGTTTTTGAATCATTCTAATGTACATGATGAACAAGAAAGGAATAAAAGTAAACTATTGCACTACATAAAACTGGCAACAAGTCATCCAGATTATTTAACCACACTCTAATACCTTTTTCCAAGCTATTCATATTCTTATTTTGCAAATCACTATCAAGTAAATTAAATACGTAAAATCTACTATGGTCTTCTTAAAAAGTCAGAGGCACAATTTTAGAAACTGTTTTGGTAAAAATTAAGTTGTAAATATTTTGAAGGTAGGAGAATTTAAATGGACTGATTCTCTAGGGAATGTCTTTACATTATCTCTAAACAAAATTTCAGAGGAGCAAGATCCATCAATTTAATAAATTTCTTTTAAATAGAGAAACTGATATAATAATAAACAAATAATATTGTCTAATTTAGAATCAAAATGCCGAATAGTACTTCAAATAAATAATTTAATGTAGAATGGAGTAGGCCTACAGTGTGAACTGAGAGGTTGTCATTATTATGTGAGATGAAAGGTTGTCGTCACAGATTACTAAATAGATTACTAGGGGAGAAAAAACGAGGAGAGAGGTCGCCAAAGAGAGGAGAATGACAGAAACAGATCAAATCAAGATGATTATGAAATGTATTTCTGTAATTGTGAATAAATAAGAATTCTTTATTGATTATTAATTAACGAACATCAATAGTAAGCAGAAAGCAACATTATTAAAAGATTAATTATTTCTTAAAATATCCGAAGAGGACTGTACACCATCAAATCCAATCAAAACTGATATTATCAGCAAAGTTATATTTCTTCCATCATCATTTTATTAAATTCATTATTATTTGTATATCCTTTATTTAATGTATAATTGAGTTACTAGAGTAACACATTTGGGCCTACGTGGTTAACTCTCATGTCCTGGGCAATTTTGCTATTATTCAAAATGTAATTAAAAATATTTCTGTACTCATTAATTCGAAACACATAATTTTAGTTTCATCTTTCCTCTTCTAATGCATTTATGTTTTATTGGCATTTGATGCTATGAGTGAAAATGGAATTCTGAAAAACACATTTTTTCCTCCGCTAGAAAAAATGTTACAAAATAAAAGAGAACTTCACCCCACAATAATACACACATACTGTAGTTATATTTTATTGTGATTCACTATTAAATAAATATGGCTATATTTATTATTCTGTTCCTAGAATGGAATCCAACACTATTGCTGAAAGTGCCTGTCTTAAGGAAAAATCTCTATCCTCAATATTGTAGCTTATTGTTTTCAAAAAATTGAAGATGACTTTATTTGAAGATCTATTTTTTTTTCGAACAAATTACAATTAAGAAAAATCCCCAACAATACTGTACTTACGCAATGTTAATTTTTTGCAATGTTAAATACTGTTTGCCGAAAATTGGACCAGTACCAGTTTGTTTCTCTCTTGTTATATGCCATTTTTGAGAAAATAATTATTTAAAAATGGATGACCTTATTTCAAGATCTATCTTTAAAGAACAGATTTTATTAAGAATAAAATATTTGTCTTCAATATTATAGTTGTAGAAAGATGGCAAAAGAATTTTGAATGTTTACAGAGAACGAATTTTTACAGTGTCCTTTACGTTGTTCGAGGATAAGTTTATTCAAAAAAACTTGGAGCAAGTTTTGAGAAAATGTATGTGTTTGTGGCTTCGTGTAATGTACTTCCCAAATCACAATATATTTGTTTCAAACTTGGAGATACTTCATCCAGATTGATCTGGGAACATGAATTTAGGAGAAAATCGTATGAATGGTTTAGGACATTGATCATGTTGATCAGGAACAAACGAATAGACTGGAATGGACGTTTTGCCATAAATCAATATTTCGGTATCAAGAACTCACAAAACGTGAATTCTGGCCACAAAATGTGTCAGACGAAGTAATTTACTACATAGGAACAAGATTTAACCACTTTCTATAACAGATCCACAATATGCTTTCTGCCACAGCATTACAATACGTTCTCTTTCCTAGGTACGCAGTAAGGTGAGAAAGTAAAAGAAGTGACTAGGTAATTCTGAGCATGTTCTCTATTCAATGATTACTCTTGTTTGCAAACTGGCTGGGAATAAAACATACCTGAGTATGAACAGATGAAAATGCATCCAGCATTACAACAAAGATTCCCTTGTGATTATCCACCCACTTGGTGCCTGGTAACATCACTTCTGTTGGAATGTAAGAGTAATTTGGAGGGGGATGCTCCATCATTACTGGAAGACACATTTCACCCACTTGTAAGCGCCCTTCATGAAGCAGAGGAAGCCACTGTAAAAGAGCATAATGTAATAAAAGGTTCCACGTTTGTAATCCTAAGGAAATTACAGAATACGTAAAAATTACATTTTCAACATATTCATCCACTGGACATGAGCAAGTAAAAGTGTTTTATATAGTTAATATCTAAATATGTAGAAATAATATTTCTGGCTCAAAATTTATTTTAGGCCTCTAGAATGGCTCATGGGCAGCATACTAGCTCCCCATGATTGATTGACTGATTAGGTGTAAAGGGCGTTTCAACTACTAAGGTCATTAGCATCATGTCAAAGTATTTCTAAAATAAATAAGTTAAAATTCTAGTAAAAGTGTTGCTAATGCAACTTACCAGCTAATTTAAAAGTACATACATACCCCAAAAACGAAAGCTTCAATTACACATAAAGGATACAAGTAGATAAAGACAAAGTTCAAAAATGTAAATATGGGAAATATAAAAACATTATTGCCCTTGTATGTCAGATAAAATTATATATTCCGCTTTCTCTCAAAAAACAAAAAAGTTTTGAGAGCGCGGAATCGTCATCTCCGAGCGTCTCTCGTAGAGAGTTGCCCAGATCATGTCTTCGTCGGCTGCCAACAAATTTCAAATACAGGAGGATGTGTTCCACAAAAAGAATCACCCTGCATAAGTCACAGGTAGGAGGAGATTCACCTCGAATGAGGAAACTGAGAATAGTGGTAGTGTCCAATACGAAGACGGGTTAAAATAACTTCCTCACGCCAAATAGTATGGGATGAGGATCGCCAGGAATTAACAGAATCCTTTACTGCACTTAGTTTATAGGTGGTATTGTGCCACTCTGTTTTCCATGTTCTAAAGATGGATGATTTTAATAAAGCTTTAACATCGAGCGATGGTACAAAACGAATGTCAACATGAGTATTCTCTGTCGCCAATTTCGGTCAGCCAGTTCGTTCCCCACGATTCCCACATGGTCTGGGACCCAACTCAGTACGAGATCATAGTGGCGAGACACAAGGCGAATGAGGTTTTGAATTGATTCCGTCAGGTAGTCTCAGGAAGAACGGGAGATAGCTTGTAGTGAGATGAGAGAATCAGAACAGAAAACTGCTCGGCGCCAAGTCGCTGACTCGATGTACTTTAGGGCTTCAAGAATTCCATACATTACCGCAGTGAACATACTGCACTGAGAATGTAGCCAATATGATTTGGTGACTCTGATACAATAAAAACTACATGCCACTATGTTGTTACACGACGAACCATCTGTGTATAAGAATACATGATCTGGATAGGCTACCCTCATTTCCTGAAAATGCATCTAGTAAACAAGGGGTCTAGTCGTTTGTTTGGGAAGATTGGATAGTCTGAGGTCAATATTCAGGCAGAGGAGTTTCCAAGGGGAAATGGGGTGACTTGGGGGTTTCACAGGGGTGGCAAGACCAACATTAAGGTCCTGCAAAAGATTTCGCAATCGAATAGCTGGAGGCTGAGGCAGCGATGTTTGAAGAATACATGATGTTTCATATTCAGGATGGATAATTATTTGGCGACAAGGATGATTAGAGAGTCCTGATACTTTAGCCCCATAAGACGCTAATAAAATATCCCGCCTTCTTTTTAAGGAGGGCTCACCAGCCTCAGCTAGAAGGCACTCAATTTGGCCGGTGCAGTACGCACCTATTGATAGACGGATACCAGTGTGATGTTTACTATTGATGGGTTGCAGTGTGGAGGGAGCTGCCGAGCCATACACTTCACTACCGTAATCCAAAACTGAGTGGTTGAGTGATCTATATAACCGCAATAGGGTAGTGTGGTCGGCACCCCATGATGTGCCATACAGTATTCGAAGAAGATTAAGGGGGAGACACATCTGGTTTGTAGTCCATGGATATGAGCACGCCACGTGAGGGACTTGTCAAATGTGAGCCCCAGGAACCTGGCAGATTCAGCGAATGGAAGCTGATTTCCTCCCAGGTAAAGGACTGGATTGCTATGCAAATGGTATATCCTACAGAAATGCAAACCGATACATTTAGTAGCAGCAAAAAATTAAAGCCTGTTGACATGCTCCTTTCATGGAGATTGTTGAGCACCATTGGGAGTTGCCTCTGTATCACACTGATGCTGCTGTATGAACAGAAAATGGCAAAATCATCCACAAACATCGATGCCTTTACAGGATCTCACACAGTCGACGCTATACCATTGATGGCAATGGCAAACAGTGACACTCAGGACTGAACCTTGGGGGATACCATTTTCAAGAGGGTAACTACGAGAAAGCCTGTCACCCACACGAACACGGAAAGATCTGTTCGAAAGGGAAGTTTTCAAGGAATAGAGGAAGCTTCCCCCTAAATCCCCAAGAGTGCAGGGTTTGCAGAATGCTATGCCTCAAGTGGTGTCGTAGGCCCTTTCTAAATCGAATAATATGGCCACAAGATGTCTCAAGACGAACGATGTACAGACAGCTGTTGCCAGCGAAACGAGGTGGCCCAAGGTTGACCGGTTTCTTCTAAACCCGCTTTGGATTGGCGTCAACAGATTTTCATACTCCAAGGTCCAGACCAGACGCTGATTCACCATGCGTTCCAGCACTTTGCATACACAGCTTGAGGGAAATAGGTCAATAACTTGATGGCAGTGATCAATCTTTCCCTTCTTTGGGAACTGGGACGATGATGGCTTCTCACCAAAAGGTAGGGATGGTGTGCTCTTCCCAGATACGATTATAGAGCCCGAGAAGAAATTTCATGGCTGTTTCGGGAAGATGTTGCAGCATTAAGTTGTGAATTTCATCTGGACCTGGTGTGGTTCTTTTCGCAAACATGAGAGCAGAACACATTTCATACATGGAGTAAGGGGTATTGTAATGTGCTCTGCTCGAAAAATCCAAAGCGTGGTTTTCCATTCTTTCTTTAAGCAAAAAGAAGTTGGGAACATAGTTTGCCGAATTCAACATATTTTCATAGTGAGTGGCAAGTTCCTCTCCAATGGCATCTCGAGCTGTGATCATTTGACCATTTTTAAGAAGGCCTGGCACTGAGTTTGGGGAAAGGTATCTAATTTGACGCACCTTCCTCCATACTTGACGTGGTGACGTATGGCAATTCAGAGAGGAGACGTATGCTCTCCATGATGCATTTTTACTTTCTAAACTGGTTCTCGTCGCCTTCGCTCTGCACCTCTTATAATCAATTAGGTTATCTGTGGTTGGATAGTGTTTTAGATGTGCCAAAGCTTTCTTACGAACACCAACAGCCCTTGAGCAATCCAAGTTCCATCACGGGACGAAAGGGTGTCGTGATTTGCCAGTCGACTTGGGAGTTGCAATGTCCGCAGCTTGTAGTACAGCACTGTTAAAATGTGCTGCCATTTCATCCACACTGACAAACTCACCCTGATAGACTGACGTTCGCTTGGAATGTCAGCTAGTCAGCATTGAGGGGGGGCGCACCAACCCACAAGCAAGTCCATCAACATGGACGATAACTGGGTAATGGTCGCTACCGCTCCGGTCATCTAGGATGGACCATTACAGGACGGTTGCAAGAGAAGGGCTGCACAGTGCTAGATCAATACACACGCTCGAATTTGTGGCAGCGGAAAAATGAGTTGGTTCACCGGAATTCAGAATAACCAAGTTTGCTGTGTCTATTACCGATTTTAATACTCTCGGACAGTTGCGGGAAGAGCCCCAGAGAGGACTGTAAGCATTTACATCTCTGACTACCACCAACGGAGAGGGCAGTTGGTTTATGAAGTCCAGAAGATCATGAGCAGATACACTCAGTCCTGGAGGGATGTAAATGTTGCATACAGTGAGTGTGAGGGACGGGAGGTGCACCTGTACACACACCCACGCACGCACGCGCGCACGCACGCACGCACGCACGCACGCACGCACACACACACACACACACACACACAC
>BLKR01002006.1:0-43647 GCA_011170035.1 Teleogryllus occipitalis
ACGAATCATGACAAATGATGACATATGACGAAGTTTTATAATGCATATTTTTGCTTATTTTAGAATAAATGCCTATTTTTTGCATAAATGCCTTTTTTAGGATTTTTTGCCTTTTATTTATTTTATTTATATACAATGCTAAGATATCGGAAAATCGGCGAGGGTCCAATGTGACCATTCATTACGAAACCTTCAATTCACGTCTTGAAATTTAAAATTACGAGAGAACTCCTAAAAGTATACCAACTGATGTTTCCCCATTTCCCTATTTCATAAATACCTGCCATGATCTGAGAACATGAACGATTGGCAATACACCGAGGGAACCGAAATTTTAAGTGGAAATAAATATAAATTCCCAGGTTTCAGTGTTGCTAGTGTTGGACTGCTAAAATATGCCAGTCACATCGTTGAGATATCCTTCTCCGCATTCAAACTGATTTTGAAATTGTGATCCTTGAAAAATTACTGGTAATATATAAATATTATTAAGAATAAAATGAAGAAGAGTTGTAAATGTGTAAATCTAGTTTTACATTAAAATATACGAAATGGTTTTGTCCATTTAAGTTTACAAAATAATATAGAAAAAAATTAAAATTTTTCCATTTTATTGTGTATGTAACTTATGACAGTGCCTTTTTTCTCCTTATTCTTGACTTTTTCGGTGCCTTTTTAGGCGCCTAAAAGACGATTTTTTAGTGCCTAAACATCCGATGTCTAGTAATAACAATGCTAAAATGATAATAACAATAATAATAATAATAATAATAATAATAATAATAATAATAATAATAATATGAAAACTGCTGATTCTTAAAATATTCATTTACATGAAAAAGAAAAGAAACGTCTATCATCTAAAGCCACACTGAGTGTTTATACAATTCAGACCGCACAACACTATCCTTCACTTCACTGTAACACAAAGCATTTCCTGCACGACACCTCACTTCAGTGTATAACTTAATATTCTTAGTTAACTACCTCAAACTTAAAAATACTCTAAATTAATTTCCTAAGCTGTTGAACACTTCGAGGAAAGGGTTCAAAGGTTTTGCAGACAATCTATTCCAATCTCTCATCGTTTGTGAAAGAGAATTCCCGATATCCGTTCTCTGCAGTCTTAAATTTATTTTATGCCAGTGATCCCCTTTACTGATGTATGTGGGAATATTTAGCTGCCGTTTAATTTCTTTGCAAGCTGGATGACCGCTATAAGCTTAGCGCAATTCTTGCCAAAGTTCGCCTGTTTTCGAGTGAATCCCACCCTGTCGTTTTCTTGTCCCTGAAAGTCACTTTAGCTGCTCTACGCTGAATCCTTTCCAAATTCTTACACTACATAATTTTGTGCGGATCCCAAGAAATTGCTCCATTTTCTATTATCGGACGAACAAACGATAAATAAGCAACTGTAAATAAACAAGTAACACTCTTCGCTCTTCGCTGTATTAACACTCTTCGCTCGAATTTGCTCGCTCGCTGTATTCCCGAGCACTCCATAGTCTCCCTGCAGATGCGCTGGTTACCGCGGTCGACTCCGTTTCCTGCCACGTGCAAACTAACGGCGCACGATTTCTGCGAATTCACGCAAACATCCCACCACATGCTGGCAAGCCAAAATTCGGCAAACTCACCAACGGCATCCAGCCGCCTGAGGCAATCAGCACTCCCAAAAGTTGTAGAACATTTCGATTTCGCTCATTACACAGGGCATTTAGTCCCTCTCTCTACCTCAAATCCCACAGTACGTGCCTGTACGCATTTGACCGGGAGATGTGGCTCAGGGCATCAACTGATCTGTATTGCCTCTGAGGTCCGGGGATCGAGTCCTGACGGTGGCAGGATTTTCGCCACTAGCCAGATTACTGAATCGAGTTCTGTCGCTGTTTCGAGAAGAATTCTAGTGGCTGGCTGCTCTGATCGGTGGTTTTCCGGGGTTTCTTCGACCACTACCAGGCGAATGTCGGACTACTACCTAACAAATAGGCCACGGACCACGCGTGATCTTTCCTTCCTATTCCTTGTATCCTCACCCGTTACATACACTTACCCTAAAATGTACTTCACTACCACACATGCTGGAAGACCAGTCGGGTGCTTAGAGCTTGTCCCGACTGAGGTGGTGCGGCGCTGGTGGGAGATACCTGGTTGTAGAAAACCTCGCTGGCCGACGGTAGGTCGGCGTCGGATCTCGCCATCCAGCGGGGAAAATCACCGCCACCTCCCGAAAAAAATGCACTGCACTTACGAAACTAACGGTCTTAACCGTTCACGCGTTCGGAATCACTAATAACCAATCAATCATCTTGGCACATTATCTCGCAGGCAGTAAAATCAGAGTGCCAGTACCTACCGTGATGATTGGTTGTCCCCACACGCGCCCTACAAATTAGTAATATTAGCATTCATACAAATTTGAACCCTGTTTATGGCAATTACGACAACTGCTAAGCGGTGCATGTCATCTTTAATGTTTAGTTACAATAGCGCGGCAGTCGCTTAAGTAGATAAAATAGCGTTGATATCGTAACTAGTGTAATGCGTTACAAACTGTGAACTGTTTTCTTCGATTGAAGTACTCCTCAAACTGTGCCGGATATGTCATTGTGATTTCAGAGACCGTGTTCAACCTAGCATACGTTTCGCAAAGTTTGCGTTTGCAAAACTTATACCACTCTGCTTATAATTTTTACAGTGAAAAGTTTCCTGGTTTGCGTGTCTGTGTGCGCGCAAATCCTTCGCGTCTGCCAACTATCGGCGCCTCTGCGTGCCTCTGTGTGTGCGAACCCCGCAAGTTTGCCAACTCTCTACCAGCATTACGTTACCGCCAGCAACACCATTTCTGTACACTATACAAGAGATCTACTATCTAGAGATATAATACACACGTGTCTTTTCTTTTCGGAAGATGTATTTGCTTTGTTCTAATACAACTACGAATAATTGTTATTTTATCTTAAACATATTTATGAGTGTTTGTCTTAGAGAAATTCAGTCACTGTCTGGAGAGAGTCCTGACGGTGGCAGGATTTTCGACACTAGCCAGATTACTGAGTCGAGTTCTGTCGCTGTTTCGAGAAGAATTTTAGCGGCAGGCTGCTCTGTTCGGTAGTTTTCGGTGGTTTCTCCGATCAACACCAGGCAAATACCGGAGCAGTACCTTACCAAACGGGCCACGGACCGCGCGCGTTCTTTACTTCCTCTTCCTTGTCCTATCCTCTCCCTTTACACACACACTTACACTAACAGCACTACACTACCACATATTCCGGGAGACCAGTCGGGAGCTCAGAGCTTGTCCTGGGGCGGTGCCCCGCTGGTGGGAGTGTCCTGGTTAGGGGGAAACCCCACTAGCCGACGGTAGGTCGGCGTCGGATCTCGCCATCCAGCGGGGGAAGATCACCGCCATCTCTCGAGAAAAAAAACATGCACTACACTAACGGGACTAATGACCAAAGCAGTTAACGCGCCCGCAAACACGAAAAAATCAATCAATCAATTGTCTTAAAGAAAGGGTTTCGCAACCAATGTTCCATTTCAATCTGAAATTTTTCTTTCGAAACACTCTTCAGACCTCACTAGTGTATGACCTTTCCATGAAGTCTATTCTTGTATTATCCGTTGCAGTACGCTATTGTCTGCTCTGGTCACTGATTAGACTATTATTTTTTTCCATCCATCCTATCTATTAATATCTATTGTTTTACATTAATTTCTTATATATTGATTTCTGATTCTGTATACCTTTGTCTTTCCTAATGTTATTCGCAATGCCTTTATTTAAGTTGTTTGAAGCTTTGACGTTGTTTCTACACGTTTCCGCTGTCAACACAAGTCTTACCATGGAGTTTTATACATTTAGTTTTGCTTCTGTGGTAATGCGTTTATACTTCAGGATAATTTTCGAAGATAACGTGATATACGAGTTTCACAGTCTGCTCTTTTTCTTCTTTGTAAGTAGATCGGTCGTTGGATATCTTTATTTTTAAGTTTTCGTCATTTATAAAACATTTTTTCTTGAGAATTGGCATTTGAGACAATAATTTATTATTTGTATAGCACATACAGTTATTGCTCAAAACAAATACTTCGATCTTCATCTAGCGTATAGAAACTTCATGTCCAAAATTTGCTTTATTAGAGATAAAGAAGTATTGAGGGAAGTATATAATAGTTTACATTCGCCACAGAAACTTTTCAGAATCGCCAGGTACGTCAGCACATATCATTAAAACATGTCACTCAGGTTTAATAACACTCGACTTGCTGTGTAATAAATACTAGATCTCTTGTAAAAAGCAATTGTGTTTTAAATCAATAACATCTGTTCTGAGTGCGTAATCAATCAAAAACCTGTCAATAATTTGATTTATAGGATACGCTGGGGAAATTGAATACACTTCTTCGACCACTTCCCATATGATTAATCCTGGGAGAACGACCGTATGTAACATTTGTCAAATAACGCGGCAGTTTTCTTTCTAGCAATCAATCAGAAAAATCATCCATTGCATCAAAGGGACTCCGATATTAAAGATGTCGAAAAGGTCTCGTCTTGAGTGCTAAGCCGAGAGACTCGCTGTTAGCCAAAGAAGGTTGCTCTTTGCAATGGTTTCGACATGCAAAAAGTAGTTCGTGCCATTCTTATAGCATATAATGAGAAGTTCGCATTCTTTAGAAGGAGAGGTTCTCTTTTGATCGAACTTGATTTCTTGGCTTACAGTCTTGATGGATTCGTTCCGTCTTCAAAGTCCCGAAATAAAGCGAAAGAGGGAACCTCACACAAAGCCAGCCATTATGAATCGCTTCATAAATTGAGAGGAACAACCCACAAGGAGTTCTGAAAAAGGTCAAGGCTGAAATCTAAACAAACTCAACTCACAATGCCGAAATATTTCCCAACAGCATTACTCCCTTGCATGGTTTATCTTCACGCTAATACAAGAGTGAAGTATATTTTAAATTCTTAAAAGGGATGAGTCAGAGTTTCTAATTACAACCGTTTAAACGAATGTGTACATACGTCAAAAAATGAAGAACGATTAAAAGAGCAGTATGGACAAAAAAGAGTATTATTCAACCTCGTGCCAAACAATCCGCAATATTTTATAAAAGACTTACAGTAGAGTAGTATATTATTCAACGAGTGCGTAATCATGGCTTTATTCACGAGTTGCTGTGTACTGCACGTGTGACGTAGGAGCGGGTCATAATTTCTACGAGTGAATAATAGTCATTATGCGCGAGTAGAAGTGAAATATTCAGAACAGATTTTGAACAGATTTTGTTTTATTTGAAACTCAGTATAAGGATTTCCTACATCAGTGTTGTAAGATACTTAATAAGTCTGAAAAAAATTGTAATTTTTTTTTTCTGGGGATATTATCCTGCCAAGCGCCGGTTACCCTTTACGTCCCAATGGGACGCATATTCGACCATACACTAGGCCAACACACTTGCGGGCTCCTCTAATCTGGGGTCAACAGAACGCGAGGCCCTCCGCGACATCACGTACAAAGTCAAGGGACAAACAGCCATGCCCAAGGCGGGACTCGACCCCGCGACCCTTCGGACCGAAGCGCTGAGTCGGTACTCGCTCTTGGCCACCTCAGCCATCCAGGTCGGCATAATTGTAATTGTAATAATAATAACAATAATAATAATAGTAATAATAATAATAATAAAACAATAATAGTAATAATTGTAGAGTTGTCGATTTCGCTGCATCCTAAATTTAAATTGAGTACATATTTCATTGTCTCTGTCGCTTCCTTCAAGATTCATTTTCTGTTGAATGATCAATGCAAAATGTAAGAAAAAATACGAATACAACAATGTCTAGGTTACGTATATTATTAAATGGTCGTATAAAAATAGTAATATTAGAGGCTATTACAAGATATTTATCTTAAAAATCGGTGAAGGAATAACCACACAAGAGACATTAGAGCAAAACTTTTGTGTCTGGCAGTTCAAAAAGAGATACTTTAGCAACATATTAATTATTAAGAAACGCATGTAATCTGAATAAAAAACAAAGCAATTCATGATATTAAACAAGATGTTACCATAATTAACTCAAGTCATTTGAAAGCTCGATTAATAGGCCTATTCATTAGTTACGCTTTTAGCGCTGAACCTCAAAATAAACCTACGGTTTGCGAGAGATGACTAATAAGTCACTAGGCATACTCTTATGTTTCTGAACAACTGAACAATTGTGATTGTAGTTATTCAAGTGTCTATGCAAATAATAACAGTTACGAAATAGACTTGTAGATATGTTTTAAAATATTTACTAAACGAGAGAAAATAACAATATAAAATAATATTTGTTAAAGTAAAATATTTTCAGTTGTTCAACTTTTCCATCCCGAAATACGTTAACTCAAAAATAAATTCCGATTTTGCAAACATAAACTGAAATATTCAACAGTCTATTTAAATGACTTCTCCAAAGGAGAGACAATACAGAATCTCGGAGGCATCACAGAATCATTATTTTGTTGGCCAATCGTCCATCATACAACCCTCCCTGATCTACGTTGCGCCAATGTCTGTTCTGTGCCTCGGATATCCAGGCCGGCAAAGAAGTACTTTGATTTCAATTTGAAAAGTTGATACTGAGCTGATGAGTGGTGCTGATTATTATTGCGAACGGTCGTTGACCAGGAGCGGTGGTTCAGTGCATCAACTGATGTCACTGCAGCGCCTCTGACCGGGAGGTCCTAGGTTTCGAGTCCCGACAGTAGCAAGATGTTCGACACGAGCTTTTCAGCTTGGTCAAATTCAGTCGCTCACTGGAGGGGAATTCTAGGGGCTGGCTGCTCTGATCGGTAGTTTTCCGTGGTTTCTCCGATCAACACCAGGGGAATGACGGAGTACGCTAGCGGACTACAGACCGCACGCGATATTTCCTTCCTCTTCCTCGTCCTATCCTCACCTCTTGCACACACAAGCACACTAACATGCACTACACTACCACACATGCCGGGAGACTGCTCGAGGACTTAGAAAGTTTCCCAACTGGGGCGGTGCCACACTTGTGGGAGATACCTGGTTGGGGAAAACCCCATTAAGTAACTCGGCGACGGATATGACCATCCAGCGGGGGAAGATCGCCGTCACCTTCCGAGCAAAAAAACACGCACTACACTTACAGGATTAATTACCATAGTAGTTGATGCGCCCGTAATCACTAACAATCAATCAATAAATCACGGCCGTTGACACAGCCGCCTCCACCCTCGCCTATCCCCAGCACACCGGGCGGGTGGCTCAACCCTTCCTGATCTACGTTGCGCCAAATGTTCTGTGCCTCGGCTATCCAGGCAGGCAAAGTAGTACTTTGACTTCTATTTTCAAAGATGATGCTGAGTTGATGAGTGATGCAGATGATTATTCCGAACGTCTGTCGCCAGCGCAGCAGGTCGGTGCGGGCGACGCGACCTCGGCGCTTTCCCTCGCAACGGGGCGCTCATTGGCATGGAGGCGCGGGCGGCCACGCAACTCCTGGCACAGCCACACACAGCACAGCGGAGGACACGCGCCAAGTGCCACCGCGGCGCCTTGTCGCAGAACCCAGGATGTTCAAGTCTCTGTTAGGGTGCATTCCCTAAGAAGCAAATTCTGCTGTGGCAGAAGAGATATTGAAAAAATCCATGATTACACAGGAACATACACACAAAAATGTCACCCAAAGGCTTGGCACATCATTCTCTATGTATGCGGACGTGATGAATCGTCGCAACACCTGGCAAAACCCGACCCGGAGGACTCGGGCGAAGTGCCACCGCGGCGCCTCGTCGCAGAACCGAGGATCTGCTGGTCCCTGATTGATTTATTGATTGAATGTTAGTGATTCCGGGGGCGTCAACTACAGAGGTCATTAGTTCCGTAAGAGTTGTGGATGTTTTTCATCGGGAGGTGGTGATGGTCTTCCCCGGATGGATGGCCAGATCCAGCGCCGACCTACCGTCGATTAGCGAGGTTTCCCTCAACCAGGTATCTCCCACCAGCGGGGCACCGCCCCAGCCTGGACAAGTTCTAAGTCCCTGACTGGTCTCGCGGCATGTGTGGTAATGTAGTGCATGTTAGTGTAAGTGTGTGTGTGTGTGTGTGTGTGTGTGTGTGTGTGTGTGTGAGGGGTGAGGATGGGACAAGAAAGAGGAAGGAAAGATCGCGCACGGTCCAGGGCCCGTTAGGGTACTTAGGATACTGCTCCAGCATTCGCCTGGTGATGATCGGGGAAACCACGGAGAACTACCGATCAGAGCAGCAGGCCGCTAGAATTCTCCTCCAGAAAGCGACTGAATTCGCCTTAGCTGAAAAGCTAGTGTCGAAAATCCTGCTGCCATTAGGACTAGAAACTAGGACCTCCCGGTCAGTGACATCAGTTGATGCACTGAGTCACCGCTCCCGATTAAGGTCTCTGAGAGGCTGCATTCCCTAAGAAGTAAATTCCGTGGTGACAGAAGAGATATTCTAATGATCCACAAAAAAAAGTTGTCAAACTCAAAGACCTGACACATTATTCTCTATATATTTCGACGCCCTCAATTCGCATCTGAAGTCAGAATTGCGTCACCGCTCTACAATCGAAAAACTACCGTGATTTTTTTTCCGGGGATTGTTGTCAGACCCAAAGACTTGACGCATGTTTCTCTAAGCATATCAACACGGTAAATTCTAATCTGAAGCCATAATTCGCCACCACTTTCCATTTTTTAATCGAGAAAACATCGTAAAATTGTAGATAGTAAATTTGTTGGCGTTTTTTTGCGATTTGAAAAAAGAACGGTAGTTGTGCAATTTTGGCTTTAGTTTCGGATACAGCGTGTCTAAATACATAGAGAATCATATGTCAAGTCTTTGGGTCTAACAACTTTTTTTGTGTGCCTTTATTATTATTATTTCAGGATTTATATTTTAATTTATATTTTAATATACTTTGTGATTGATATCTCCTCAATCCTGAATTAATAATACCTAAGAAGTATTGACATGTGGAGTAAAACGAGATGTTACGATACAATGTACAGTAGTGATATAAAATCCAGTGCATAGAAAACCTATTACCAGGGAAAATACGTCCAATAGTTGAATAATTTGTATAAAGGTAAACGTAGGCTTTGTAAATGTAAAATAATGCCTCCTAGTACAAAGTTGCAGAATTTATTTGCAGAATTAATACATTAATATACCTTGAATTTAATAGTAGCTGTTATCCGCTTCAATAAAACTTATTGAACATGTCACTATTATTAATGAGTCTCTATTATTTGCGAGGCTACCTTTTTCCCCTCTAAATATTTTAAAATTTATGTCTTTATTATCGTACTTCTTTTTGATCTGGTGGCCATTCAGCGTTTTGGTCCTCTCAGCAATCAGTCCACTTCAACACTTCAAATCTCCGCGACACCAGATTCGGTTAATTGATTGATTGTTTTTTTTTTGTGTTTCCGGCCGAGTCAACGGCTTTGGTCATTCGTCCTGCAAGTGTAGTGCATGTTTTTTCATCGGGCTGTGGCGGTGATTTTCTCCCGATGGATGGCGAGATCTGGCGAATATGTAGTCAGAATCCTTGTTTTACGGGTCCTTGACGCCAAAATATCGATTGTCGGAAACATTTCTGGCTGGCTACCTGTCCGTCAATCCGTCTGTCTGCGGTCAACGCTCGCGCCCGTACCGTTAAGATAATTTTCTGAAAAATTAATGTTCTTTGAAAAAATTGACTGATCTACACGAACTGATAGTCCTGCGAATTTGAAACGGGTATTTTGATTCGGAGAAATTCACTATATTAGGCCTCAATAACATTATCAAAATTTTCCAAAAGTTTAAAGAAAATTTCCAAAACTTAGAAAATATTGGAGTCATTTTTGAGATATTCTTGTTTATGATATTTTTAAATATTGCCCATTTTTCACTCATAATCCTGCAAAAATTACTACAATTTTTAAAAGATGCGCATGACAATAATGAAAGAACTTACAGTTGGGATCAAATTTAACTTTAAAAAAGAATCTCTCTTCAATATTGTAATTGTAGGAGGACGCCCAAAATATTTCAAACGTTTTCAATTTCCAAAAACACAGATTTAACATTGAAAATCAGACCTATGTCACCATTATACACCATTATACCATTATACACTCACTTATTCTTACTAGAAATTTACAGAAAAAATTGAAGTCATATATGAGAAAATTTTGAAAATGTTGCAGAGGCTTCATGCAAAATACCTTCAAAACTTTTTAAATTGTTTTTTCAAAATAGCAGAACATTGGGTCGGTCCAAATCGATTGGGGAACATTCATTTTGGAAAAGTTCCTCGGCATAGTTTAGTCGGTAGTTTTGTTCACAGACGTCAGACGGACGGTTTGAAAAAAACGACAACACTTTTTTCGGTATCAGGGGACCCTAAAACGTGTATTACCGTTGAAAACTGAAAACTAATTTTCCGCGGCAATGCATAATTTTTGTGATACTTCGTATATACGTACGTGTACGAAAAACTAAAATTGTTTCAATTTTAGATGTAAAAAACATCGACTTTGATCATTTTTATAAGCATGCGTGACGTCATTTAAGACAAATTTAATGAAACGTTTAGTCATTTTTGAAAAAAAGAATTAAAAATGTAATAGCTTTATATGAATTACACCTAAAATGAAAAGACAGTTTCGAGTTTGCAAGGCCTCAAGTGATCGAAGAATATTATTTCCAAAAAATATCCTGTGTGATTTGCGTGAACAGAAAGAGGGTCATTAAGGACCCCAAATGCACGTATTACCGAGAAAATATTGATGTATATTGTATGTTTCTCTAAACCTGAACCCACGAGAAAACTGCTAATTTTCTAAAAATACTGATTTCTTGCCAATAATTCTAATATTACGACATATAACGAACAAAATCTCTCTATTTACACCCCAGTTCAAAGAAAACTACTTTAACTTTTGTGTAGATGTTTTCTTGAAGTACAATTCATAGAAGAAAACACTGCTATTTAATGATCGAGTTTGAAAGGCACATTAACGAAATATATGACGTTTGTATTTTGGATTAATATCATTGCCCATTCAATGAACGCAATTCATCTCACTTTTATCTCTGATTCAAAGAACTGTAGGATATTATTGCGTCGTAATGGCTTTTCGTTTACTCACAGAAGTGTCAAGACAATATGGGTGAACATTTATTTTGCTCGTTACCAATTTTGTACAAGCGAATAAAAAACCTAAACAACACTAAACAATAAACACAAAACTAAACATTACTAGGCAATATTTCTGCAAGTGGTTTCATATAAAAGAAGATGGAATAATGACGCTGTCAGAAAGTACAAGAGCAACGCGTTGTAACAATGGAGAGAGGTGACACGCAAGCCATCAAAATGCTCGCACTGGTACGTAGAAATCATCAAATTAAATCGATATTAGTTGTTCTCGTATTCAGAAGTAAAGGAAAACAGCAATCGGGATTCTAAGTAAACATGAGGAGACACAGTGGCAATGAAGTATTAAAACAGTATTGGCGACTGTCTCATCTGTTACTCGACCTGAAATGAAAATTGTAATGAGTGTGCTAGTTTCTTGAAACCTAAAAAAATAGCCTACATATTGATAATTCAACAATTCTAATATCATAGATTACATTTTTCAATTGATATAATGAATGTTAACTTCATGTATAATATGTTACTGTGACCAAAATCTGTATCGGTAGTGATAATGAATGTACAGAAGTAATTTAAGCAATACGTCGATTTAGATCTAATGAAATTCTATTACTCTGATAGAAGAGCACAGACTGCCCAAAGTCTTACACCAGGCAGCAAAACTGGAAGAGCTTAGTTCTCGAAAAGGGCAGTTTGCCGAAATAGGAACCTATGTCTGAGGTCGAATTTCGTTTGCGTATGTATGAGATGCGAATTTCGTTATATGTTTCTTGATAATTTTTTCACATTTGGAAATACAAAACAACGGTATTTATTACATTCAAATAAGAAATTAACATTTTCCTATCAAATCAACTATGAAAGGAAAATTATTTCCTAGATAGTTATTGAAGTTTAATCAAATTTGTGCATATTTTGTTCGATTGCATTCGTTTCAAGGTTAATTTGCGTTATATGTTCAAAAAATTAACATTTTTAACATTCTAGATTAAAAATATCTTCGTCTTAACACTCATTAAGAAATCATATTATTAAAATTTATTACCGAATTATTTAAATAGTATTCAAAATTATTACTAATAACTGAAGGATATTTTATATGTTCATAAAATCCATTATTTATCTATTTTTATAACTAGAAAAATAATGTAAATTTTGAAAGTACCCAGAAATTCTTCTTTTCTTTCATGTATGAAACTTTAAGTAATATTAATTAAAACATTTAGATCTCGTAATATTTTTGACCATTTTTTTCTAATCCAACAAATTGTCATTAAAAGGACTTTCATTAGTGAATTTCATTGAAACGTCTGACAAGTATTCAAATATTATCCTAATTTTAGGTTTTCCAGTAGAAATTATAATACTGAGTTATCGAAAATAAATTAATTCTCAAATGATTAAATTTCATAATGTATGTTTTCGCTGATAAGTTGTATTGGTCTAAATAGTGGTGTTTGAAACGCTCCTGTTTCGATTCCAGCTGCTTTACCTGTTTGCGCTCAACTTGAGGATCAATGCAATTCCCTACCGCTCTCTGGCGTCGCCTTCTGCTTCTTCCACGGGCTTTCCTCCTCACTCTGTGCAGTCTGCAAACCCAAATCCTCACCCCCATTCAGCATCACATAGTCCTTCCAAACAACAACGAGCTCTGGAGGACGAACCAGACACCGCACCTCCGACGCAAACTCGACGACAAGAAGATTTCCCCTCTCCTCCGCTGGAGGACAGCGGCCCCATGTCGGGGTCCTCCCCCCTCCGCCCACCCCCTCCATTCCCCTCCTCCAGATCCCCTCCATTCCCTGGGGTTCTACCGCCATTTTTACCCCCGCCCCCGTTCTTCCCTTCACTGCCGTTTCTAGCCCCGCATTCACTCCTGCCTCCGATGTTTTCTCCATTTTACTCTGATCCATTCTTGCAACAGTTCTCACCTTCATTATCTCAAACCACGTACGCACCTACAAATTACCCGCAATATACTGATGCATTACCTCAGTTAGCGTCTTCTCAATCTCAATACCCGACTTACCCACAAGCGTACGCTTCTTCTTTCTAAAGAAAAATGCACTTGAGAAATATCCATTTTAATACATGTTCAATGTGCAGTGATTGACAGGTAAGTTAGTTCGTAACGTTAGATAAAGTAAATTTATGTACGTGCGTAGAAATGTGAACCTTTTCAAGGCAACCGTACAATACACATTGATCCAAATCTGCAATAGTTCAACCCTTTTTTAGTGTCTGGCCCACACAGTGTTTGAATGAAGCTCGTTTCCTTTGCAGCTCTTGTGCCTGTGTGCTCTGGCCCTGCGCGCAAGTGCCGAGCCCTTTTTCCCAGGCATGTTCCCAATGCCCTTCCCTGGAATGTTTCCAGGCATGTTCCCACCGTTCCCCATGCCTTTCCCTGGAATGTTCCCCGGAATGATGCCCTTCCCGCCCATGCCCTTCCCAGGCATGTTTGGCATGCCTCCTCCGATGCCCGTCATGTAACGCCCGTCCGTCCCTTTCCAGAGAGGCCCTTTTAGCTGATGTACTGAGGTTGCCTCTTTCATTTTGCAGCTACCATGCCTTCTCATGCTCGCCCTTCAGGTGGGGGCACAGCCATACTTCGCCTACCCGTTTCCGCCCCCTCTGTACGCACCTCGCTCTTCATTCCTGTCGAGAATGTGGCCAGCCCCACCTCCCGCCTTGCCTCCAAAGCCCCCTCCCCCAGCTCCACCACCGCCCCCTCCCCCACCCCCGCCGCCATCACCACCCCTGTCACCTTGGTTCTCAGGACTCTTTCCTCCAGCGACGCAAAATCCTTCGCTCGGGACAATGCCACCAGCAACCCCTCCTCCGATCTGGCCTCAAATGTCAGGATTGTTCCCGCCCTCCTTTTCAAACGCCATCGCTCCTCCAGTACCATCAACAGTTTCGGTTAATGTGGTGGGTGGTTTTCCTCCGACTGTTCCGCAACCACCACCATCCCCGTGGTCTTCTATTTGGAATGCATTTGGAAACATAAATACGCCTAAACCCACGCCATCACTTCCTCCACCCCCAGATTTCAGCGCCTTGTTTGGGGCCACGCCTCCAGCCACCACCCCAGACTCAACCTCGCCATTTCCTCCGATACCTTTACTATCGTACTCTTTGTTTGGAGGCCTTGCTCCTCCAGAGCCTACTGTTAAGACCTCCGGTATATTTGGAAGTGCGATTCCGATCGTAAATTCTCCCCCATCGCCTTTAACCGCCAGTGTATTTTTACCAGCCCCACCTCCTCCCCCACCTCCCGTCTTGCTGCCCAAGCCCTCACCTATATCAGCAAGCGTAATTCCTATATTGTTACCATTAGCACAAACCCTGCTTACAGAAATATTCGCACCGACGTCCTTACCCCATCCATTTGCGGGTGTCCTGGGAGGCGCTTTTCCAGCTCAAACGCTGCCCCCGGATCCTCCGCCGGTGGCCGAGGCGTCCTCTCCACTCGTGACCTCCCTTTTGGGATTCATGTTTGGTGATTTAAACCCACTTGTATCCCTCGTTTCACCTCCAAAACCTTCAAGTGTCATTGGAGGCGTGCCTCCACTTCCATCCTGGCTGCCTCCAGTTGCGTCCGCTAACGTGATTGGCGGCGCTTCCACCCTAGGTGTTCCACCTGCAGATCCTCCGCCAACAACGTCCACTTTTGGAGGAATTCTTCCATCTTCCTCATTTATTTCATCATCTCCCTTCTCTCTGCTGCTAGGTGGGATGATGCCTTTGCTTTCCTTGTTTCCGCCTCCACCTCCGCCCCCACCTCCACCTCCACCTCCTACACCCCCATCTTCCTTTCCTTCAGTGTCTCCCTTCTCTCTGCTTCTAGGTGGGATGATCCCTCAACTTCTGCCGCCTCCACCTCCACCGCCTCCGCCCCCACCGTCTCCTTCAGTATCTCCCTTCTCCCTACTTCTAGGTGGGATGATCCCTCCACTTGCGACGTCTCCGCCTCTACCTCCACCGCCCCCGCCCCCACCGTCTCCTTCAGTATCTCCCTTCTCTCTACTTCTAGGTGGGATGCCTCCACTTCCGCCTCCTCCGCCTCCTACACCCCCACCTTCCTTTGCTTCAGTATCTCCCTTCTCTCTGCTCCTAGGTGGAATGAACCCTTCACTTCCGTCGTCTCCCCCTCCACCACCGCCACCTACACCCCCACCTGCTTCTGCCATGGCTTCATCCTTTGCAGGCGTACACCCTCCAACCACTGGCTTCTCCCCCTATTTTACGCCGTGGTCTGTCCCATCGCCGTTCTCCAGCGGGTTCGGGGCCCCAGGCCCGTCCTCGTGGTCTTTCCAAGGCCTGCCCCCGGCCGCCCCCGCGCCCGCCCCCGTCCACGTGTCGGCGACTGCCGTGGGAGCCACGCCCCCCTGGCCGCCTTCGCTGGCCGGCAAATGAACATCGACGGGCGCTGCTGGACCGTGGGCTGCGCGGGTGGTGAAGACGGCCTTGCAGTCGCCCACTAACATCATTGTGGATTCAAGCTGTGGTGCGCTTCTGGTTTACAAGAAATGACACATCACGATCAGCACTTGGACCTTCTCAAACGCACATCAAGGATAAAATGTGTTTAAGAACAAACAACGGAGTGGATTTTACATGCCTGTTTGTACGTGTCGCATAATAAAGAGACTCGGCATCTGATATTACAAATATTTATTTTATTTTTAACGCTTTATTCTCTTTTCAAGCACTGTCTTCTATTTTGAGCTTTTCTGTTTGTGATACTTGACGTTTAGACAGCCCTGTAATAGACCTTAGTTCTGTCGTCTGTACAAAGATGCAGCATGAAGAAATCGAAAGCGCGGTACGACCAATTGAGATGATTCCAATAATTTTCCAAAATGTACCATATATTCCAGACACTAGACATTCGTTCAGGAAAAAATTCCAAAAATGTGTTCCACCAAATACGTGCATTTTTTGCAATGCATAATTTGAATATGAGTATGTAACCGGGAGAAATGTCGGAAAATTGCGAAAAAATAAACATTTCACACTTTTTTCAGTTATTCACGTACATTGCGACCGCTCAATCGTCTGGGACTAACTACCTTTTATTTAAAGAAAAAATCATGAAATTAGGTTGTGCAGAAAGCTCAAATTTGTTTGTAAACAGAAACCCTTAGTGTTTACAATATAAAGATTTTTGCAATGTATATTGTTACATTGTATATTTTGCAATGTATATGCAATTTGCAAGTATATCACGCCAATTCCTTATATCCGAGCAAACTACTGTAAGAAAAAATTTTCAGCCATTTTGCAGATACCTTTAAAAATGTCACAGAGCTTCATATAAAATTCCTTCTACCCAAATATGTTATAAATAATATGATGATATATATGATTTATAATATTTTATGATCCCCGAAACCACACAACTAAATTTTTTTTCTGACGTACTAACAGTTTCTAATATGGCAGATTAATGCGTGGCACCTCCATCCATCCATATTGACTGACAAACTTTCCGATTTTATAAAGAAGTTAAAGAGGTCATCTCCGTCAATAAGTAATTACTTTACTATACATAGAAAAATACTAAGTTAACGACGATGAACTCTTTTACTTTTTCATATAATACCGTTAACAATACCGCATCAGAATTTTCACAATTCCGATATTAGGGTACAAAACTGAATCTCATGGAAAATGTGAACAAATTTTAACAACTTTTGGAAGAGCATTAGTAGTCCAAATCGTAACGGATGTGCAAAGTTACAGTCGAAAAGAACTTCAAGCACAGATTTTGCGAGCGGAATTCTAGATCGTAATGTTGTGATGTTTCCATTAGTTGTCTTCCCTATACCACAACATAGGAATGAAAAGTAATGACAATATATGACTATAGAAGATTTGACGAGTTCTAGAGTGTGGCCAAAATGTTGGCCTCACATTACAACATTCTTCGGAAAGAATAGAATAGAATTTTTGATTCTCTTGCGTGTATGTACCCTTTAGAATAAGTAAATATATAAACAATACACATTAAAGCAAACACAAGGAAACTTTATATTTGAAAGTTGAAAAATATTGAAATTATGGAATTTTCCTTACTTGTTGCATAACTAGGATAACTAGGCTGTGAACTTTTCTTGCCAATGTTCAAAAGGGTATTTAGAAGACATTTTAATCAATAATGCTTCTGTAATTCACTGCGAGCTTAAATAATAATAATAATAATAATAATGATAATAGTAATAATAATAATAATAATAATAATAATAATAATAATAATAATAATAATAATAATAATAATAATAATGTCGTCCCTCGTGACGCAGACGGTTGGGCAGCCATCGTCTGCGCCGAGGAGGCTGCATAGGCACTCATCATCATTCGCCTTGTCTCACCAAGGAATACAACGGAGAAAGGCTTATTCCGATAATGCCACACGTTAATCTTACCGGGATCAATACGACTGGGCCTCGGAAGTTAACGTGTAGCGTGGTCATAAATGGCTGATTAGCTTATAACAGACCCACGGAAAAGACCTTGAGAAACGAGTCATGAGATAACATCAGGGAAACTACGCTCCAGAAGTTGTTGCATTTCTTCTTATCTATAATAATTCGATATTTGTTTTTTCCTCCTGAACAGAGGAGTTCAAACAATTACCAATATTTTCCGTGGTTTCTCCGTTCAACACCAGGCGAACGCCGGAGTAGTACCCTAACAAACGGGCCACGGACCGCGCGCGATCTTTCCTTTCTCTTCCTTGTCCTATCCTCTCCCCTTTACACACACATAGTTACACTAACATACACTACACTACCGCATATTGAGGGAGACCGGTCGGGAGCTTAGAGCTTGTCCCGGCTGGGGTGGTGCCCCGCTGGTGGGAGAGTCCTGGTTAGGGGGAAACTCCACTAGCCGACGGTAGGTCGGCGCCGGATCTCACCATCCAGTGGAAGAAGATCACCGCCATCTCACCAGAAAAAACACGCACTACACTAACGGGACCAAAGCAGTTGACGCGCCCGGAAACACGAACAAATCAATAAATCAATTACCAATAACGTGATTACCAATAAATAAAAATAATAAAAACAACAACAAAAGGCATTATTCGGGCGTGAAGCAGTCGGAAGGGAAGGGAGCGTAGCTTGTGCGTGGCAATCACGGGCCAACAAAGCCACCGCCCCGCCCCCTCCCTGGAACAGCGGTCAAGAGCAGCCCCGGCGCGCTGGCCTCTAATGGGGCGGCCACCATCGCCCGCGCCGGCGGCGGCGGCGGCGGAGGCGGCGGCGTTTGATATATAGCCTAATGGGTTATGAATTGTCCGTATCGGCGGCTCGCACACGCACAATTCACGCGGGATATTGATAACGGCAAATAGATGATCATTCTGCGCGGTGGATACTCGATATGCGCATATGCATCACCACATTTGGAGCAGCTCTGCGGCGGCGACCGACTCACAAAGAGCCCGGGGGGGGGGGGGCAAGGCTTGCCTCCGCGCGCGCGCCCGCCACTCCGTTGCGTCGCTGGCATCTCGGGCTGCTTGCTCTCTAGCTTCAAACTGTGGACAGTTCTTTAATATCCCTTAGACTCTGTTTGGGGTCTGTTTTTTATTTCAGGGATGGAGGGGAATTCTAGAGGTCGGCTGTTTTGATCGGTAGTTTTCTGTGGTTTCTCCGATCAACACCAGGTGAAGACCGGAGTAGTACCTTAACAAACGGGCCAAGGACCGCGCGCGATCTTTCCGTCCCCTTCCTTGTCCTATTCTCACCCCCTTAGACACACCTACACTAACATGCACTACACTACCGCACATGCCGGGAGACTGGTCGAAAGCTTAGAGCTTGTGCCAGCTGGGGCGGTGCCCCGCTGGTGGGAGATACCTGATTGAGGAAAACCCCGCTAGTCGACGGTAGGATGGCGTCGGATCTCGCCATCCAGCGGGGGAAGAGCACCGCTACCTCCGGATGAAAAAGCATGCAATACACTTACGGTGTTGATGACCCTTGTAGTTGACGTGCCTGGAAGCACTAACAACCATATAACCTTTCTCCCAGGGACAAATAATGTTTTGCAACTTTTTGGAAATTATTCACATGAACTTCTCCATTTAGATATGCTATTTACGTGCAGTTTTACATAAGTTTGTTTCTTTGTTGGAAATAATTTGATTTTTATGCGGTTAGAGTAAAAGATGGGACATTTGAGATATGAATTACAAGACAAATTCTATTTTTATGTGTTATTTTCTCTTACGGATTTGTAGCCCTGTTTCAAACATTCTCATGCTAGTTCAGGTTCACTATAACCGAATCTTCTTATGCTTATTAGTATGTAAATGAAACGGGACCAGTAACTTAAGTTCGCTATAACCGAGGGTTCACTATATCCGAGTTCACTAAAACCGGAGTCGACTGTACAATGCGAATATAAGTACAAATACCTCAATTTAAAAATGTTTTAAAAACTAGGCCATTGATTGACGAAAATGTTTAATTCTGTCCGCAAGCAGATATTTTCGTAACATTTAGCATGGATATCGCTGATCTTCAAACGCAGTGATTTTAAATGTTACCTGTCGCAGCGAGTCGTTGGGCGACCGGCGCTATGGGTGGTGGGCGTGGGCGAGGGCGTGGGCGTGGGCGAGGCCGCAGCGGCCAGCGCCCGCGCGCCGGCGGGCAGTGGACGGCGGGCGGCGGGCGGCGGGCGGCGGGTGGCGGGCGGGGCGGGGCGCCCGGGATGCCGCGCATTCCGCGCAGGAACATCCGCCGCGCGGCGCCGCGCACCACAGTGCGCCCAACGCAGCCGCAGCGCGGAGCGCAACGAGCTACACAGTCGACTCCGGTTATAGCGAACTTCTGGGAACTAACAAGTTTGGTTCGCTATATCCGAGATTCACTATATCTGATGTTCACTTTAACCGAGGTCCACTGTAACCGAGGTCCACTGTAACCGAGGTCTGTAACCGAGGTCCACTGTAACCGAGGTCCACTGTAACCGAGGTCCACTGTAACCGAGGTCCACTGTAACCGAGGTCCACTGTAACCGAGGTCCACTGTAACCGAGGTCCACTGTAACCGAGGTACTGTACCGAGGTCCACTGTAACCGAGGTCCACTGTAACCGAGGTCCACTGTAACCGAGGTCCACTGTAACCGAGGTCCACTGTCCGAGGTCCACTGTAACCGAGGTCCACTGTAACCGAGGTCCATCCAGGTCCACTGTAACCGAGGTCCACTGTAACCGAGGTCCACTGTAGGTCCACTGTAACCGAGGTCCACTGTAACCGAGGTCCACTGTAACCGAGGTCCACTGTAACCGAGGTCCACTGTAACCGAGGTCCACTGTAACCGAGGTCCACTGTAACCGAGGTCCACTGTAACCGAGGCCCACTATAACCGAGGCCCACTATAACCGAGGCCCACTATAAATGAGGCCCACTATAACCCAGGCCCACTATAACCGAGGTCCACTGTAACCGAGGTCCACTGTAACCGAGGTCCACTGTAACCGAGGTCCACTGTAACCGAGGTCCACTGTAACCGAGGTCCACTATAACCGAGGTCCACTGTAACCGAGGTCCACTGTAACCGAGGCCCACTATAACCGAGGCCCACTATAGCCGAGGCCCACTATAACTGAGGTCCACTATAACCCAAGCCCACTATAACCGTGGCCCACTATAGCCGAGGCCCTTCTGGAAATTTACATTTATTTCCACTAGATATTTCGGTGCCCTCGGTGTATTGTCAATCGACCATGTTCTCAGAAAATGACTTGTATTTATGAAATAGAGAAATGGAAAAAAAGAAGTTGGTATACTTTTAGGCATTTTCTCGTATTTAAAAATTCCAAGGGGTGAATTGAAGGTTTCGCAATTAATGGTCTGATTGGACCATAGTCGATTTTTTGATATCCTAACATTGTATATAAAATAATGCATAAAAGGAAAAATAGGCCTAAAAAGGTATTTATGCTAAGAAAGCAAAAATAAGCATTATGAAACTTCATCATTTGTCATGATTCGTGCACATATATTATCAGCCTTTAAGTAAGTTTGCTAGAATATAATAAGGATTTCCCTAAACATCCGATGTCTAGGTCTCAATCAAATAAGTGGAGTGAATTTTCTCTTCTGGAGGTGGCGGTGATTTTCTCCCAGTGAAAGGGGAGATACGACGGTGATCTACACCTCGGCTAGCAGGGATTCCCCGACCAGGTATCTCCACCGGCGAGGCACCGCCCCAGCTGGGATCCGCTCTAAGCTTCCGACCGGTCTCCTGGGAAGTGAGGTAGTGTAGTGCATCTGAGTGTAGGTGTGGGTAAGTAAGGGAGGAGGATAGGACAAGGAAGAGAAAGGAATGATTGCGCGGTATCCATGGCCGTTTGTTAGGGTACTGTTCCGGCATTCACGTGTTCATTCGAGAAATCACGAAAAACTACCGATCAGAGCAGCCGGCCGCTAGAATTCTCCTCCAGACAGCGGCTAAATCCGAGTTTTAGCTTGAAAATTATAAGCAAAGTAAGAATGGGTTTACTCACAAAAGTAGGCATTGTAGTAAGAGAGGCGAACGGAAACATGTGGTGATACAACAGTACATATTTTCTCTTTTTACTGATAAAAGTAACGAAATATTATAGGTGATTTATTTCAGGCTGGGAAAAATTACCAGTCTTCCCCACAATAATATGAACAAATGTTTTCCATATCATTTTGTTGAAAATCGCTTTTTCTGGACAGCTTCACGATTTTTCTTCTCAAATAATTCCCAAACGGTTACGCTTAGAGTGAGTGAGAGCTCTGAAAGTAGTTCTAAAAATTACCGATTGAAAATGTCCAGTTCTGAACGGGGCCTTTTACTCCCACCATACTGTAGACTATCAGAACCTTGGTCTGCCAGTCAATCCTCAGATTTGCAGTGCACTTGCTGTTTGCAAATAAATCCAATGAATTCTCGATTCTTCAACACCGTTTCCAACCTTTGAAATACCCACAACTTTCTGTGAGGAAATTGTGAAATTTAAAACAACAACAACAACAACAAAAACAACAACTATACGTTAATATATGGTTTTGAAGTAAAGACGGCAAAGAAATTATTTAGTAACGAAAAGAATGCCAGGTATCAAAATATTTTGAATTTCAGGGAAGAATTCGAAAATAAATTAAAAATATAAAATTGTTTCTTCCTATCGATTTATCGAAAACAATTTTGACAATATATCTCATTAGAGTTTCTATATTATATTATTATTGTGAAGCAAAACCAAAACGAAACAAATAAATTATCAAAAAACTTTCTCTCATATTACTTAATTAGTTTTTCTGCAAGTTAGTTTTAAAATTGTGTTTCTCAAATGATTTGAACTTCTTATTTCTGTGCATTACATCATTGATATTCAGGAAGTTTTCCGAAACATATTAAACAATAAAAATTTTAAAATAAAAATATCTGATAAAGGAATAAATAATAACACCAACTTGAAATTAATGTAACTTGATTTTCATTATCGTTTTTAGCGGCCTCTTTGGTATTAACAATTATTAAAAAGACAAGTTATCCAAAATTCAGTAGTAATTTCCTTTCGCGCTTCGTTTCCTCACATACATAGCTCATAGACCCATAGATGGTGCAGTGCATCGCCGTCCTATCCGCTAACATCATACTCACCCACACGTAATACGTTTCCACGAGGTGGAGGACAGAGAAGAAAATGTTTTTCGTTAGACGATGCTACAACCACGCCACGACACACAAAGCAAAGCCTTTGGAGATTCGTCTCTGCGGACTATCCCGAGAACCACAAAACTGCGTGTCCCAGTTGCTCCCCATGTTCATTTTACTTGCTTCTCTTCTCAGAATCCAAGTAAAAGGAATTCTCGCTGTAGAGGTTTCGACGGCAGTACACGGTTTGGAGCTACATACAGGAATATGCAGGATACAGAAAAATGTCAGTCCATGAAAACCTCTAGCGCCTAATCCGTAAGTCCCTTAGACTTTCCTCGAAATGAATACTCTCTGCTTGATTTTGCCAAACTCTAAGCCCTTGGAGTATGGAACGGATTTTCCCTCTTGGATCATTACATTCTAGGCCGTTTTCAATTTTTCCCAACAATGACTGGGATATTTTCCTTTAAATTAATTTCTTCTGGGCAGGCGTTTTTAAATGCGATATATGGGTGTCCGATTTTCAATAAAATATGTTTACTAATGAAAGTTTCTAAATGCTAAAAGTTGTTCTTTGTTCGAACTTCCCTACACCTTTAATGTTGACCTAGATATATATTTCACAATGCCACTCAATGTCAGATTGTTTATCAACAATAATTATTACTTCTTATAAAAAATATTATTTTTTTCCGCATAGGTTTTAATCACATCATGACAATTTTCTAACTTATGTGTTGGAATCACCGTAACATTAAAAATTTATTGTAACATCTCAAATATTTACAAACCGTCAGAGCTTAGGGGTGATGATTAGAGACCGGAAAAATATGTAGTATTAAACGTCAAAATATGTTCATATATAAGTAATAAAAACAGTAAGAATTTGTAATAAATATGTAAAATCCGATAAAATATGTATTATTAAAATTGACTTATTAAAATTTACATTTACATAATATGAAATTACATTTATAAAAAAGTCATAAACAAATTTAAAAAAAAAAAAACGTATTAAAAATAATTTAAAGATCATAAATAAATGCTCACTTTGCATCATATAACTTTCCTATCGGTAGTAAAACTTCATCTCTGGCTATTAATGACTGTAGTTTAGCAGCCAGACTATACGCAATAGAAGCCATCGTACAAACTAGCGCTATCTACTACCAGCAAACATCACTGCGAAGCACTCTCTTTGAATCTTAAACGTCGGCGATCGCCAATGTTTCTCCAAAATTAAGGTTAAAGGACATGAACCGCGACGTGAGTGATACTTTTTACACCTGAAATTGGGTCGGTTCAGTACCTGACGCGCACTTCCCGCCCCTGAGATAAATGAAGCAGTCGCGCGGAACTGAGAACATCACGCGTCTTCACATGGGGTACGGGGAGGAGACAGCACACAGTAATAATGTAGGAAAAAATGCTGATTTTTAAAATAAATATTGCTTTTCATAAAAAATACGTAATAAAATTGAAGAAAATTAATATAATAAAAAATATTTTGTGAAAATACCAAAATATGTAAAATATGTAATATAGTACCAAATATGTAAAAATATGTAACAAAAAAACGAATATTGAGTTAAGACAGGGCCGATTCGCCCAGTTTACAAATTGAGAACGGTAAGTAGAAAGACAAAAAATATGTAATCACATAAAAATCCGGTCTCTAGTTGATTGATTGATTTTTTCGTGTTTCCGGGCGCGTCAACTGCTTTGGTCATTAGTCCCGTTAGTGTAGTGCATGTTTTTTCTCCAGAAATGGCGGTGATCTTCCCCCGCTGGATGACGAGATCCGGCGCCGACCTACCGTCGACTAGTGGGGTCTCCCCCTAACCAGGACTCTCCCACCAGCGAGGCACCGCCCCAGCCGGGACTACCTCTAAGCTCCCGACCGGTCTCCCGGAATATGTAGTAGTGTAGTGCATGTTAGTGTAAGTGTGTATGTGTGTGTGTGTGTGTGTGTGTGTAAGGGGAGAGGATAGGACAAGGAAGAGGAAGGAAGGATCGCGCGCGGTCCGTGGCCCGTTTGTTTGGGTACTACTCCGGCATTCGCCTGGTGCTGAACGGAGAAACCACGGAAAATATTGGTAACTGTTTGAACTGAGCAGCCGGCCGCTAGAATTCTTCTCCAGACAGCGACTGAATTCGACCTAGCTAAAAAGCTAGTGTCAAAAATCCTGCCACCGTCAGGACTCGAACCTAGGGCCTCCTGGTCTCTAGTGATGATGACTCTCGCAAAGGTATGTGCTCGGTCACTGTGACGACGCGATACGCAAGTGAAGTAATTCGTTGCAGTCGAAATCATATGCACTCGAGTTCAAATATATGAAATTTTCGCATTCGTTCATCTGCTGTAGCGGACGTAGCATCACTAGTTTCAAGTAGTTCCAATGACGCATGTAATTCGTCTTTCCATTGTAGTCATTACTCATCGGGATTTCTTTCATTTCCACTATTGCTTTGATGCGTGAGGAAAATGTAGTTAAACTGATTACACATTTAATGTTATATAAGTCTAAGTAACAAAAGAATAAATATTTATGAACGTAAAAATACTTTAGAGGAAGTTTTCATCAAAATAAAAATGTATGTTTTGTAATGAGATATTCCTGTTAACTTCATAGCATAAATGCATGATTTGCTAACATTAGTAATTCTTTTCTAAATTCCAAAATAATTATTCTTTTTGAAAGAGATGATAAATTGCTAATATTAGTTGCGAGAGTAGTACTTTGGTATAAATTGTTTTATCACAACTAAGTTAAAACGAGTTACTTACTGATCTTAGAGAAATACTTAGTTGAAAAATGTTGCATTTTGGTACTGACGCATTGGTCTCTTGCCTATTTTTAAATTGGAGCTCTAGAAGTAAATACGTACTTGATATCATTTTCTTCATTTGTTCAAATACCTAAAGCATTCGTTACCATACGTCATGTAGGATGAAGCAATGAAAATCTAATTAATGTGACACAGAATAACTGTTATTACAATTAGTGTATTCATGATTTAAAATCTATGAAATATCTTTAATAGCTATTAAAGGTCGTTTATAACCATGAAGCTCCAAAAAATATTAATAATAGACAAGATAAGCTTGCTTTTTATTTGTAACAGGATACGCGCATTTTGCCTGGCTCTACACATTGTACAGTGACGCAACCGGTACTTTTCTGTATGTGTGTGTATGGGCGGAGGGAGGGTAATGTTTAAAATGTAATTTTCTGGTTGATTGATTGATTTTTCCGGACTCGACAACTGCTATGGTCATTAGCACCGTTGGTGCTGTGAAACTTTTATCGCGGAAAGTGGTGAGGTTTATTCTCCGCTGAATGGTGAGATCCTGTGCCGACCTACATGTTGGCTTGAGGGAGATTCCCACTGCCAGTAGCTCCTGTAACGTCCTGGGTAGGGATCTATGCCACAAAGAAACAGACACGAGTTGGTATTTACAGTTTATTTACAATAAATTATTTACAGTAAATAAAACCTTACTCTAAGGCATTTGTCGGAGCTACCTGCCGCAGCCCCCCTCTCCCAACACGCACCTTGCGGCCGCGCCTGCGAGTAACCAACTCGGCCGATTCGCAACTGGGTACCTCATGTGCCTCAGCAGACCATCTGCCCTGAAGTATAAGGCATACTTCACCGTGCCCGAACCTCGAACACCTACTCGTGCCTTCAGCACTTCCGCGCCAGACTTGGCCGGACAAGTTTCGCGGTGTTTGCCGCGAGGAAACCAGAATCGTTATCCCCGAAGGGTCCTGCGACGCACCTTAATATAGACCCGAGTCACATGACCTCCTACGTCATCTGCCCCCCACGCACTCGTCTTGAAGCGAGTGCCACCGACGCCGCATTTTGTGCCCGGCGTCTACGAACCAGCCCCCTACCCTCTGGGATTTCCGTGAGGGGTGGCCTTTGTTCGGGAGCCTATATTTGGCTCCCTCATCCCCATACCTTGCAACTCAGGAGCAGGGAGTCAAGTCTATGACGCTACACTCCCTTCCGGGGAACTGCCTCAGCCGAGAGCTCGAAGCTCCTGACATTTGTGGTAGTATAGTGGAAGAAAGTATGTGGAAAGAAGAGCGGGCAAGGAAGACGAGGGAAAGATCGTGTGCGGTCCGTGACTCGCTTGTTAGAGTACTGCTCCAGCATCCACATGGCCTTGATCGAATAAGTAAATAAACGAAGGAAACTACCGATCAGAACAGTTGGTCACCAGAACTCCTCCAGACAGCAGCTAAATTCTACCTAGCTCTGCGGCTGAGCCGAAATTCAGCGACCGTCGGGATCCAAACCTTAGGACCTTCCGGTCAGAGTTATTTTAGGCAATGTTGGCTCTGAGCCAAATAATCCGGTTTGTGGTGCTGAGACCAAATCACGGTTTCTTGTAATTAATTTTTCATTTATACTTCATTTAAAATTACTTTTTTTTCTTTATACGTATTAAGGCTCCCACAGCCCGGAGCGGAACATCCGCAGCGGGCGCGGCGCGGAAAGTTCCGCGCTAGAGGCGGCGGCGGAATTCGCGGGACCGTTCACATCGGAGCGTCAATTATGAATCAGCGTTTCGTGGAAGTTTTCATCCAATAAAGAAGAGGCGCTCGCTTCTATTTGTGCAGGGAGTAGAGATGTTGAGTTTCTCTTAGTACGCTTTTTGAGCACATGCGGTATGATAGTTTTTCACTTCTTTCTCTTCGATTTTCCCTCATATTGTTAATATCTCTTTAGAACACCTAGAAAAAGAGTCCATTATTTTGATCTAGAAAGGAAAAAGTATGATGAATTTCACACCTTGATGCCACACCGCGCAACGCTTCTAATTTGCTAGATTGACCAGTGACCGTTTTGACGAAATTTTGTATCGGAGACACTCGACATTTTGTATTTGACACTCGACATTCATAAAAGTATATTACCCGAGAACAACTTGTTATAGCACTAACTCATTGAAACTGTATAATGTACAAAGTTTGAAACTGTAAAGTGTACAGAGTTTTAAAAACAAAAACAAAAAAACAAAAAATCAACACCGGGCGAATGCCAGAGCAGTACCCCTACCAAACGGGTCACAGACCGCGCGCGGTCTTTCCTTCCTATTCCTTGTTCTATCATCTCCCCTTACACACACACACTTACACTAACATGCACTACACTATCACACATTCCTGGAGACCGGTCGGGAGCTTAGAGCTTGTCCCGGCTGGGGCGGTGCCCCGCTGGTGGGAGAGTCCTGGTTAGGGGGAAACCCCACTAGCCGACGGTAGGTCGGCGCCGGATCTCGCCATCCAGCGGGGGAAGATCACCGCCATCTCCCGACAAAAAAAACACGCACTACAGCTCCGGGAGTAATGCCCTAAGCTGCTGACACGCCCGGAATCACTAACCAACCAACCAATGGGGTGTCCGTGCGTTTGTCGCGTGTGGCCAGTGTGCGGGTTGCGGCAGGGCAGGGGCGGAGAGGGAAGTGGGGGCGCGGCGCTTGGGGCGTGCGGTCACAGCGACGTCCAGAGGGCGCGGTCGCCCCGCCCCCGCCGCCCGCGTGTCGTGGCCGCCGCCGCCGCGTTCGCGCTTTGATGGCGAGGCCCCTGAGCTACGGCGCGCGGGGAATGTGTCGCTCCGGCTACACCGCCCACGCCCGCGCCCCGCTCGCCCTCGCTTTTTAAGGTCTCACCTGCGGCGTAGGGTCGACTTACGGGGGGCGGAGAAAGTTTTGGAATGCCGCACTAAACACTAACAACTTTTACTTCTTCTTTGGTTCTATTCTTCCAAGGGCGGAAGTTTTTTAGGTGACCCAACTAGATGACTTCACACTATTATCATCGTTTTAGTTTTTTGGGGGTGGATATAATCAGGGTAGTTTCGCGTTGCTTCCCCTGATGGTCATTAATTATTATTACTAATTATTATTATTATTTTGATTCATTGATTTTTTCGTGTTTCCGCGCACGTCAACTTTGGTCATTTGTCCTGTTAGCGTAGCGAATGCTTTTTCTCGGGAGATGGCGGTGATCTTCCCTCCTGGATGGCGAGATCCGGCGCCGACCTACCGTCGGCTAGTGGGGTTACCCCCAAACCAGGACTCTCCCACCAGCGGGGCACCGCCCCAGCCGGGACAAGCTCTAAGCTTCCGACCTGTCTCCCGGAATATGTGGTAGTGTAGGTGTGTGTGTGTATAAGGGGAGAGGACAAGGAATAGGAAGGACAGATCGCGCGTTGTCCGTGGCCCGTTTGTAAGGGTATTGCTCCGGTATTCGCCTGGTGTTGATCGGAGAAACCACTGAAAACTGCCGATCAGAGCACCCGGCCGCCAGAATTATTATTATTATTATCATTATTATTATTATTATTATTATTATTATTATTATTATTATTATTATTGTTGTTGTTGTTGTTGTTGTTGTTGTGGGACGTGGGATATGAGAGTTAGTCGTGCATATTTTATCCATCCCAGCATTCACCTTATGACCGAGGAAAACCATGCAAACCGTGATCAGGATGGCCGGCCCGGGGATCCAACCCGGATCTCCGGACTGCGAAGTCAGCGAGCTAAGTAACGAACCACTTCGCTCGGTTTTCTTTTATTAATGTCTGGTCCGCTCTTCTGCCCAACCACGTGCATACAAAATATACTCATTAGTCAGACAATGTAATATAATCTACAAATGTAATGTAGTATCGTCTACAAGCAGCAAGTAGTTGGTGGCAACAAACATAATTTAAAAAACAACTAACAAAAAGATAATATCAATGCAAAAATGTTATAAAAATGGTTTAAAAATGAACAAAAGTAGAAAATTAAAAATTCATTTTATGTACAAGTATAGAAGTAGCATGTACTAAATAACAGTTTGATTTAAATATTAGGAGTGGAATATCACAATGGATTTAATTTTGCACACACTGACTTAAATTTCAAAGATAGGTAGTTACATTTCTTCAATGTATTAATTGTGGTGGTACATAAAACTCATTATTAGCTTTAGTTGTCAAAAAGAGCTAATGAATTGCTTTTAGTTCATTGCTTAGAAGATGATTAGTCCGTATATATCGAACCCGGGTCGGCATCCGGATCTAATTGCACATGACGAAAACCCTACAAAGTCATTAAATAGCACAATAAATTGGCTTGTAATTGCAATTCATGAAATTCATTGCTTGGTAATGGTAAAAATGTTACCCTAGTTAAATCCTTTGAACACGCACAAAATGGGGTAATGTATCACTTACTCGCTCATTGAACCCTAAATCGAGATAACGCAATGACACTGAAGTAACGATTCGAGACGCATGCGCTGCAAACATCCATGAATTATACGATGGTAGATTCTCATCTACCCACTGAATTTATCTAATTTGCTTTTCCAATCTTTTCCTAATATGTACAGGCACTTTTTTATAAACGCTGAGTAGTAAGAATCAAAAACATTCTTGATGTTTGGAATAACGTAGATCGTACAGTATTGACTTATATGCATAACTGTGAAAATTATGTATTAACATTACTATTATTAATATAAAAACCGTTACTGGAAAAAGTATCCGGCAAGTGCAGCCTACAGAATAGTCTTAGAATTCAACAGCCAAGTAGCTGATCGTGTGCAAAAATTGCGAAAATTGTTCAGAAGAAAGGAGACACATTTACTGAAATATTCCTACAATTTTTATCTTGAAATTAGTGGTGCTACAGAATACTTTCAGAAACTAGTTAGTTTCCTTACTTGTTTAGCCAGGGCTATCTTTTCAGATTTGTCCCATCCTCTCAGTTACCATCATTGCCGCCCAAAATATATTTTTTCACTGTTTCTAATTTTTCCTGTTCCCTAGTAGTAGAACTAAAACTTAACTCTAAGAATATTAAAGAAGGGCAAAACCTAACCCCATATATACATTTACGGAAAAAAATTTAGAGGCAATTTAAAGAACTGTCGTTTGATCTTTCCTGAAAATGCGCCAAATGAACCTCATTTTCACCAAAAACTTTTGAGTTTCTCGAAACTTCGTGTAACATTATTTGAAGCAATTGTACTCAGAACGGCAATATGCATAAGAAGTACTCGCCATGAAAAATCTGCGACGTGAGAGATATTTCAAAGAATGAAATGTAAATTTTGGAAAAAACAGGTGGCATATATGTCATGTTAGACAATGTAATTTGCACTATCCGAACAAAAATTCAGAAAAAATCCAGAGTCGTTTTAAAATGATGACGTTTGCGCATTTCTAAAAATACACGTTAAACAGTTATCTCCTACCAGCGGAGTATGCCCCAGTTGGGAGAAGCTCTAGGTTTTGGTTGGATAGATTGCGTACGCCCGCGCGGTCCGTGGCCCGTTTGTTAGGGTACTACTCCGGCATTCGCCTGGTATTGATTAGAGGAACCACAAAAAACTACCGATCAGAGCAGCCGGCCGCTAGAATTAATAATAATAATAATAATAATAATAATAATAATAATAATAATAATAATAATAATAATAATAATAATAATAATAATAATAATAATAATGACTTTATTTATATGGCGAGACTCGGGCCATCAGGCCCGCTCTTCCGCCTAACCACGAAAGAATTCTCCCCCATAGGGCTACTATCGAGAATCGTGCCATAGTACCGTAGTGAATCGAACCTAAGACTCCCGGTCAGAGACACTGCAGTCACATCAGTTGATGCCCTGAGTCAGCTCTCCTGTCCTCAGCCGGAAGAATTTATTGATTGTTTTGTGTTTCCAGGCGCATCAACTGCTAAGGTAGTAAGTCCCGTAAGTACGGTTTTAGTTATTCCTCGCTAGGTAGTTATCTTCCTACAGAAGAACGAGATCTGTTACCGAATCCTTGCCCGTAAAAAAAGAAGTATATTGAAAGATTCAAATCTTCGTGTTTTTTTTCTCAAAGTGTCCGACGTATTTTACCTCTGAAACTCATCTAACACGAAACAATAAACAATTAATTTAAATCGTCCTTTCGCAGCTGTCGCTGTACCTTTAAACTTATTTCGAGAGGCGTAATTGTTCAAATAAGCAATAAATTTTGAAGTTCACACTTCACTAATTAGTCCTATTTTACATTTGTTTATCATTGCTAGCTTCTGAAGAAAAATGATTTAAAGGATTTTCAAAAAATCTCGTTCTAGTTACATTGAAAGTTCTTCTTCTTCTTCTTCTTCTTCTTCTTCTTCTTCTTCTTCTTCTTCTTCTTCTTCTTCTTCTTATCTTCAAGTATTTAGGCATGATGCCTGTTACGCCACTTATTACGATCTGTGAGAAATTTTAATTTTTGCCTGATAGGGTTTCTAGCCCATACGCAGGTTAGTTTGGTGATGGGTATGCCATCTCACTGCCTCCAAACTTGCAGGGCAATTTTTCGGGTTGCTCACCCTAGGTGCATCGCCTTCACTACGGCTTTGAGTTGCATCTACCCAGGACATCTTCGCCATCTTTTCACGCTAACGATGTTTTTGCATGATTCTTCTAGAGATTTCTTCTTGAAGTCCTCTTCTTGGCGTTTAGGTCCTCTTCTGGGGTCGTCTCATCCCTATCCTTTGACCTGTCCGGCAAGGGAGGCCCTACCAGTAGCTACGCTACCGCCGGCATAGCTCTCGGGGTCATGGGGGTACTCAAGCTCCGCCACCAACAACAAGGTCCTGTACTCCCTAGGCGGAGTCATTGAAAGTTATTCAGCAAATTTGTTTTCCTTTCTTCAACGTTACGGTACAATATCCAACACAAAGAGCATTCCGAATTGAGGAACGTTAATGCTCAAGCTTACTCTCTCACGGGAACGAGAAATATCCGTCTGCTTATTTCAATGAGGATTCCTGGTCGCTTAAGGAACATTCATTTAATGTATCGACTATGAATTTGACTCTTGATACGATTTCTTATTTATAAATTTGGCTTAACACCAGACGAAGTATAAGGATGTGATGTTTGAGACCATCACATTTTTTTTAATAACTTTTTTGTTCATTCTATTTTCCGTTAAGGAAAAATCACTGTACATTCAAAAAAGGAACGGACTATTTCTTTTTAAAACAACGATTTTGAGTTACGTAAAATGATGCTTATCAGACCCGCAGGGATAATGTTTGCTATGTAGGGTTCCCGTTATCTTCTTAATCCAACATTATTTTTTCTGTATTTTGAAAATTAATGTGGTCTGGTTCAGCGTCATCTGCTACATGAGGCAAAAGTTGAAATAATTTAGGATTCGATTCTCTCGTGTGAGAACGGTCTGACCTTGCACGTGCTAGGCAACACCTGCTGGAAGTGGGGCGATATCGAACATCTAGACTTTCCCCAAAGATTAATGATTGGGTTCCCAACTGCAGTTTTGTGGCGCAAAACATCCGCAACGGCGGGAGAGAAATTAATTTCTGCCAGACAGCTCGTGCTTGAATCTTGTTTGTAGAATGCGAGGCATTTTAGAAACACTTTAATTATTTTCGTTTTAAATATTTTATATTTTTTAAATTCTTATCATTCTGAAATGTTAATTGGCCTGTAACCTAATTAAATGTAGACATATGACATTATTTTCTCTCTCTGTTGGAAAAATACTAAAAACAATTAAGCAGTTTTGAATTTGGCTCAAAAATACAAATATTTGATTGTTCTTGTGGAGTGTCGCTGTTTACAACACACTATGAGAATCTTTTAGAGCAACAGTAAAGGGAGAGGAGTGAAATATTTGCTATTTACTTGTCACATTATGGAGCAGCAATGTTTTGACATTCTTGTTTTGTAAAGAATTGTTTTAATATGTATCTATATATGTTACGGTATATAGTTGAAGTAATCGTGAAGACTTTTTGTTAAAATATTTAATTTTGTGAAGTGTTAAACGAGAGTATGTTATTATTTCATGAGCAGTGTGTGTGCCAAATTCTGGAAAACCATTTGGTGTGATTTTTTAAGCAACATTTTGAGGCTGCAGGTCACAAGCACTAATTTCGATACTAAATTCGATTAATACTATTACTAATTTCGAATATACGCATAAATTGACAGAAAATTAACACCACCTATAGACATATCACCGGTATTAAAAATTTAATTGAATATCGAGTAATTCTGGAAAAAATTAAAAAGCAATGAAACAAATTCGATTTTGACTGGAAAATGCACATTGATTGTGTTATTCCCCCATTCTTACACTGCACATTTCGATTGAATTCTCATACTCACTGAATCACTGAGACTGTGCCAAGGACTTCGGAATGTCTTCTTCTGCGAGGAGAAAGCCAGAAAGTCTGCCACGTGTGCCTTTTCATCACAGCCAATTCACACACATTCCAGGGACAAATTTTTCAGATTTTCCACAGCAAAGGTTTTGCCACTGCAAGACAGGGTGACCTAGTTCATATGGCTAAACAACAGACCACCATCTTGTGTTTAAAGTGATGAACAAGTTTTTGCTGTCATTTTTCCGGGAAAAGTATTCGGTTTTCCACAGCAGTTTCTATCCGCAAATGACGCCCCCCGAGAACAGATGAACAGCGCTTGGAGGCTTTGAAATGCGCACACAAATCTAGTCATATAAACACTCTGATGAAATAAACAAATAGATAAAATATATTGCTTGGAAATTTATGTTTCTCAGGCCAAAACGAAGAAAAGTATTTCCAACATTATGAGAAGCAAGTGTGTGTGTTTTGCCCTGAAATAACTCCCCCAGTACATTGTTTCTATTGGACAGAATCCAGTTTTAGTCGAAGTATCGAGTCCTTTATGAAAAGTAGGTTTCATTTGAAAGGTATGTGTACGGATAGGATAAATGATGATTGAAATTGTGTTACTGATTAGTGATCACCCATGTTTAGTGAGATTAAGATTATGAAGTGCGTGACCTGTATCTATAGACGGCACCTTAGGACGATTTACAAGATGTAAAAATTCGTACATACTTTGGCGCAACGCCCATTCGTTACGATGGCGGAACCCGCAGGATTCTGCTGTAATACTCATGGAAACACAGGTGCGGCACCTTGGTAGGTATTTCTTTTTTACGCCACTTTAGGTATAATGTTGGATTCAAATTACGCGATATAGGGACTAAATCTTTTTTTAAGTAATTCGTGGAGGCCAAACACCCGACCCTTGCAGGAAACTTGGAAATGCGCGAACATATCGAAGCAAATTGCAGCATTATAATTGGAAACAAATATTAGTAATCCCTTACATTACACTACTCTAGCCGATAAACCCTTCACATCAATAGTAAGAGGCCTACCTTCACACAAAGAGTTTTAATTTACATACTGAAGCTTCCACAAAACAATCAAACTCTTCAGAAATGACAACATTATGAAAATCTGTTAACTTTGCGAACTAGAAACCTGGTTACTGCAAATAATAATTTCAGGCAAGAACAGTTCCACCCAAAGGCATCTCAATATACTTTCCGTTACCTACTTCTAGAGGATGCCACAAATACAATTGATCTAAACGATTGATTAGGGGCGCGTTAACAGCTAAGGTAATTATTCCTGTAAGTGAAGTGCACATTTTTATCGCGGAGATGGCGGTGATCTTTTCCCGCTGAATGGCGACACCCAGCACCGACCTTCCAGCCGAGCTTGATTTTCCCCAACCAGATATCTCCCAACAGCGGGACACCGTCCCAGTCGGGAAAAGCTGTACGCTCCCGGCATGTGAGTTAGTGTCGGGCATGTAAGTGTAACTGTGTCTAAGAAAGCGGTGAGGATAAGACAAGGATGAAGTAGGAAAGATCGCGGCCCGTGTCCCGTTTGTTAGGGTACTGCTCCGGCATTCGCCTGATATTGATCGAAAAAACGACAGAAAACTACCTATCAAAGCAGCCGGTCGCTGGAATTTTCCTTCAAACAGAGGCTGAACTCATCCTAGTCACGTGACTAGTGTCGAATATCGTGCCACCGCACCGTCAGAATTCGAATCCTAGATTCCCCCGGTCAAAGGCACCGTGTGTGTGTGTCTCTGATCCACCTAAGACGGTCTAAACACTCGAGATTTTGTCCTGGTTGGTTGGTTGGTTGGTTAATTTTTTCCGGTCATGTCAACAGCTTAGGTCATTAGTCCCGTAAGTGTAGTGCATGCTTATCTATCGTGAGATGGCAGTGATTATTCCCCGTTAGATATCGAGATCCGGCCCCAACCTACCGTCGGCTAGCGGGGTTTCCCCATAACCAGGACTCTCCCACCAGCGGGCACCGTCCCAGCCGGGAGAAGCACTAAGCGCCCGACCGGTCTCCCGGAATATGTGGCAGTGTAGTGCATGTTAGTGTGTGTGCGTGTGTGTGAAAGTGGAGAAGGAAGAGGAAGGAAAGTTCGCGTGCGGTTCGTGGCCCGTTTGTTAGGGTACTGCACCGGCATTCGCCTGGTGTTGATCGGAGAAACGACGAAAATCTACCGATCGGAGTAGCCGGCTGCTAGAATTATCCTCCAGACAGCGACTGAAAAGCTAGTGCCGAAAATCCTGCCGCCGTAAAGAGTGGGAACCTAGGACCTTCTGGTCAGAGGCGCTGCAGTGACATCAGTTGCTGCACTGAGCTACCGCTCCCGGTTAAAACCCTCGAGATTTCGTCCTCTCGCGACGAGACGTCATGGCGCTGGGCGGGCGCCGGCGGGCGGAGTCCAGCTGACTGCTTGGGATGCCGGCCGCGCGCGCCACTGGGTCCCCATTGCCGCGCTCGTCACGCGCCACGCACGCGTGTCCAGGGGAGGTTTCGACACGAGGCGCCTCTTTCGGGGCGCAGGCCAAGGCCCGGGGTGCGCAACCGCCTGGCGCGGGGTATATATTCCCCCGCGCCCCATCCAGTGGCACTGTCGTCTGCAGAAGCACCACAGCACCTCCTCACCGCCAACATGTTCAAGCTGGTGAGTACTGCGACAAGTAGTTGGAGCTTGGGTGGGCGTCCTCAGCACAGTCGCGTTTGGGTGGACTCAACTCGAATTCGATTCACGTAAACTTTGATACGCTCCTTTCACCACCTGGTGGAGAAAGAAGGAATCATTTGGTCGACGAAACGGCTCGGAATTCGGCTAAGAGACTTCTTTTAGGTTTGAGGATCTTTTACATGTAAGAAATCTACAACATGGGACAGCCGACTTTACTTCATCTCCAAAGGAAGCAGTACAAAGGATATTTTCGCACTTACAAAAGTACGTCTTTGGTCAAATATGAATTCGTGAACTTGGGTGTAACTTTCCGAAACGCTAACCATTGTACCATCGAAGTCGCCTCAGACTCAACACCTCTAAGGCAGAGAAGAATTAAAGACTTCGGGACGTTCCTCTCAAAATTTTTTTAAGATACCGTCAAGAAGTATCGTATTGCAGGTTAGTTTCCCACGTTTGAGTATCGGGGTCTAAATCCCAGCTATTTCAAATGGAATTTGGAAATTAAATGAAATGTTGGGGTGGCTAGGCGCATTCAGAACAAAATTTTGATTTTTTTCATACAAAATTTGAATTTCATTCTTTCCACAAAAATTGTAATCTACAAATAATGCATTGGTCATTCTTGCTGAAGGTCTCAATACCAGATATCAAAAGAAAATTCCCCCTACCTTCGTTAAATATTCAGTTGTTTCAATATTTATTTTCTATTAGCTTTTGTGCGTGAATATTTTATCTCTTGGATGTTTGGAGAGAAAAAACTGCCTGAGATTAATGTTCTGAAACGAAATAAAACGTTTCAATCTCTACTACTTTATTTACAACATAAGTTGACATTATTAACAGCATACTTGGAGAGCATAAGGGAGACATTGAAGATTTTAGCTACGAAAAATTCAATATAGAAAATTTAAGCTAGGGTGAAATTGATGGAGAATTGAAAATTACATTTCGTTGCAAATAACTCATATTGCATTTTTAGTCTCTTTGACCTTTTTGAATTTCATGTCATGTGTTCGAAACTTTTGTGGTCTTCAACATTAGGAAATTACGAGCTACTTACAAAAATGTATTCCGACTAAACCGAATAGAAAGCGTTAATTCTTTTTAAAACACTGTCAGTTACTAATTACATTTTGTTTCCGAAACGCAAGGAAATTTGTTCGTAAGTAAAATAATTAAAATCGTTATTGCTAATAATTTTCAAGAAAAAACGACTTACAACTCCGCAACTTGTGTACAGTTCTATCAAATCCTGAAGGAATCCGCAAATATTCAAAAAGAACATTGGAATTTCGCTATCTATAGGCCAATATCTACACGTTATACCAATAAAGAGTACCGCTAGGTCTGTAGAGCAAGGTGCCGGCCACAGCAACCAACCGTGGAGAGCCGGAACGGCGTATGGAGGAGGTAATCGATCCGAGCCGTGAATAAGGAACCGGTTCGGCAGGTCAGGAGACACAAAACAAAGCGTATGACTCTTCGGGCAGTTCCGGAATCAATTCATGGACCTTTAGAGCAGGATAAGCGAAGTTCTGTTATTTGAGCAATGATGTGAATGTCATAATTGGCCAAACAGTGCATTCATAATTCATGGTGATATGCGCATTGAAAATTAGCAAAATAGTCATGCGGTCTCCACTGTGTCTAGTAATTCCAGCGTTTCAAACAACTTATACATTAAACACTATTAAATGTACTTACGCAATCTTTCGATACTATTACATCAGCAGCGAAATGTTCACGTGTTGTGGTTAATTATAGTGTTTTCTGCGTTTAGATACCATTTTCTATAATCAGTGTCGGTCAAAATAAAATTAAAGGTGTGTGTGTTGAAGGTTATCAAACATTACAGATTGAATTTCATGTGAGTTCTTCAGTTCGAGTTACATAATCAGTATTCTAATTTTGTCCCTAAATTTTACCTTAAACACGTGTGATAAAACACATTTTTAGATGACTGATTAGAACTGAAATATTAATAATAAATGTGTGTATATTCTGGTTTGATATTTAATATCAATATATTTCGTCAAAATTAATAAGTCGTTAGCCCACAGTATATTTCAGTAGATAAATTTTGACAATGATCATGACAGATCTCTATTACGTTAAGAACCGGACTGATTACTGTCACTTCAATTAAATATAATTTGAAAATATTCTCTGAATCTAGGAGAATCAACAAAAAATCTCAAAATCGTCGCCTCAAAACGTGTAATCTGTACGAAGAAATACATACAGGGCTGTACCCAAGGAAATAACGTGAAATATGTGTGTGTTACATTTGAAGGAATTTCTCATTAAAAACGTTCAATGTTAATTCAAGATTTCATTCGTATGACTACCTGCCGGTTTACACAAACTTGGAAATAGGATAATATTAATTCGATATTAATATTTTTCAAATTCATACTTTCAGTGACTATCATCTCTATAAATAAATTGGCTTTTTTAAAGTATGAAAAGTATGTTTTCAAATTTATAAATTTCTTTCTTTCTAGCTTCAAATTATTGGTTATTATTTTGATACATTCAAATTAAACACATATATTTACCTTTGCTTTGAACTTCAATTTCGTAAAGAATAATTTGTTTTCTAATTTCATCAATTTGAATAGAAGAGGGTTCTCGAACAAAGAATGGCGCAAGCAAACCGTCTGATGCTATTGTTTTCTTTTGCAGTCACTGATCGTAATAGTCTAATGTGGGGATGTTCAAAACTCCTTTAGAAAACTTGTTAATCGCCCTATATTTTGTTTCACTGGAAACTCTTGAATAATTTTAATCAAGTGTGTTGATACGCAATTCTCGAAGAAAGAATGGCGAAAGCGAACACCGTCTGATGCTATTGTTTTGTTTTGCAGTCATTGATCGTCACAATCTAATCTAAGGTTCAGAACTCCTTTAATAAACTTGTTAATCACCGGATATTATTTTTCACTGGAAAGTCTTGAAAGATTTGAAGTTTGAGTGGGTTGACCCTGCAATTCTGGAAGAAAGAATGGCGCAAGAGAACAAGTCTAATGATAGTCTTTTGTTTCGCAGTTCGTCTTCCTCGCCCTCGTGGCCGTCGCGGTGGCCGCCCCCAAGCCGGGCCTGCTCGCCGCCCCGCTGGCCGCCGCCCCCGTCGCCTACACCGCCGCCGCCTACCCCGCCGCCTACGCCGCCCCGGTGGCCGCCGCCTACAGCGCCTACCCCGCCTACAGCGCCTACGCCTACCCCGGCGCCTACGTCGCCCCCAGCCGCCTCGTCTACGGCTGAAGACGAGGTGCATCTTGGGAAATCTCACCAACCCTCCGGAATGAAGACGATTGAAACATCTTGTATGCATATGAGGCCAATGTGAAGGGAAAATAAATGTTTCGTTCATCTGATCCTGTGTCTTTCATTAATGAAATTTGATTTCACAAACCCTTGAATCTCACTAATCTGGAAAGCGTTACAGGTGCGAAAAATGTATTCATCGCAATCATACTTTTTTTGGGATTCTAATAACATTCATGAACACATGCACATACTACATATGTATGTAAACCCCTTTAAGCTGCCTATTTTATGCTCTCTTTAGAGATTATGTAAGATAGAAAATATTCCTTTAACACACATAACAAACTTGGAAATACATTTTTACTTTTAGATTATTATACCTTACAGAACAGAGGTAAATAATATCTCTTATTATTACGATAATTAGTGGTCAGTAGCAGTTCGTATATGAAAAATGTTGAGTGTCACAAAACATTTGGCTCAGTCGAAATGCAAATGTAAATATTCGAGAAAAAGTAAAGTAAATATGTAAAATCTTTTAACTTGTCAAGAAAAATCTCCAACATAAATTTAATTTGGGGGAGCGCCAGTTGCCCAGATAATTTTTCTGAAAAATCGTAATAGGCAAAAACTTCTATTTACATAATTTTTTTCAGTGAAAATACCTTCGCAAAAGACGTCAACTTCTTGCGTTTTTGAGAACCCATCTTACAGGACTAGGGAACCTTCAACATATTGAGTGAAATGCCCCGAAATCTCTCATTTTGTCTATTACAGCCTAAGAATTTAGCTCTTGTCCTTTCTAGAGTCTCGAAAACCTGATTTTGAGGCCATAGTCCGCGGAGTTTCGAGCTACGAGCCCAGGTATATAAGTGGTGAGTTTTATGTGACAATGATTTCCCAAATATACCATAATCTGCGAACTTCTAGTTTTTTTTCTTACAGCTCTATGATAGGATGGTAATTCTCTAATCATCAGTAATACACTGGCAGATTTTTCAGCCAATGGTTTCTTATAAACTGTGAAAACTTTCCTTCCTCAACTTATTACACAAACTAGATTCAAAAAGTTTCCAGAATTTGTTAACAATACAAAAAATAAGTTACCAAACTCATTTTACACAACATTACTGACAAAATATTTTCTTTCTGCAGTTATATACTTATGGTAGGTCGTGTAAAGCGATTGAAAGCACTTCTAGAAGACATTTCCGCTACCAGTCGTATAGCTATCTTCACGTTTGCAGTAACTTCTGCATTTGGGTATCTTCAAATGCTTTTTTAGACATTGAAGAAGAAGAAGAAGAAGAAGAAGAAGTGAGATGGCACAGTTCAAGAGAATCTAGAGATTGGCTTTAATGCAAGACGTTTCTTTTTTACTGCGACCCGAAGGTAAAGTAGGATTTCCATTTCCAGTTATGCAAGAGGTTTCAGAGAGCTGAGAGAGACATTTACATTTGAAAATATAATAATAGGCACCTCTTATAAATTGTCTGCTTATATAAGATCTGCATCTGTATTGAAATATAAACAAACAGAATTTCTTAAAAACAAATTTAAGAAATCAAAATAAAGAACAAGAATTGGGTATTTATTATGTAAATTTTCATCATACTGCATTTGAAAATAGCATAATATCTACATCGATTATCTTACAATTGTTTTTTGCCCATAAATGTAAGGGGCTGAGAAATGAATCATTAGTTTTTGCTTTACAGAGTAGATATTATTTTAGAACTCGGCATTATAACCATCTGACCTTCTGATGAATAGTCTAGAAATATGCACATAAAATAATTACAATCAAAATCTTGATACGGCGCATAATTATTAACTTTCAGGAACTAAGAACGAAAATTTGAGGTGAATATAGCGGAACTTCCGTATTCTACCTACGATTAATGTCCATAAAATCATTCAGATCCCCCATTTGCATCTGTTTATACGAGTGAAAGTTGCTTAGCCTCAAGAGCGCAATAACCGACCATGAGCAATGTCGAGAACAAATTTTTAATTTGCCTCATATCACACACAGCCGCATCATGACAACTATCTCAAAAATAATTAAAAATGAATTTTATTTTATGTTTCTGAATCTGAAACTTTTCCATTTAAAATGATAAAAATCCTGAAATTAAAGAAGAGTTCTTTATTTGCAGTGAAACTAAACTTAGCTGCAAAATATCAGGATTGCCTTCTTCATTCAGAGAAGAGAGAGAAAGTCAATTACTATTTGGATCCAAAAATGCTTACTTAAGAGTTATCAGATTTATTGTTTTAGGCACTCTGTTCATGTCTCACAAGAACAATTTGAAGTGACCTTCACCTGCCTGAGAACAAGTCTCTAATCTTCTTTGTTTTTGATGCAGAACACTATCAAACAAGCCTGAAGTGTAGTGTGTATTGTGCGAGTCTTCTATAATATGTGCACGAAAGTTTTCAACATCATTCACACGAAATCATTAGATCATACACAGCAGTGAAATTCATTAAAGAATTAAACCCCCTGCCTCAGAGATTTAAAGCCCCTGCATTTTTATATCAGAGAGTGCTAAAGTAATCCTAAAGATAAAAGCGCAGGGAGTTAAGTATCATTAATCTTATCGCACTAGACACACACACGTTGAAACAAAACTAGCCTATCGGTTTTGGCTGTGAGCTGAGATTGTCAGAAACCATCTGCGGATGCCTAGAAGTATTATGATCAACTTCAATTTCATTCGCATGATTACTCATGTAGCAATTGTTCTTATGTAGCACAGTCACTAGTTCAGCGATACAAACATGCACTAACTTAAACTTATATTACTGAATGTATACATTTAACTAACGTCTAGGGGTTCTGAAAGTTCGGGTGACTGTAATTAAGCATTACTGGACTCACTTGTTTTGAAATTTCTCTCGTCTTTCTGTAAGAAAACTCATTCATGAAGTTTTGCCGTAGAGTTTTGCTACATTCTGAATGCGAGTGTAGAATAATATGTTAATGTTCTCCGGTACATTATTTTAATTTTTATTGAGCACCATCTTAATGTTGATTTCATGGTCCTTATAGCTTAGACTATACCAAAATGAATCGTCTTTCGGTCAAGTCAATTTAATAATTTCAAACGTCTACTGAAGTTAGACAAACCTCTTACTAGAGTTAGACAAATAAAATCGTGATTTAGCTTAGAACAACGTTAGTTGTTACCCCGTATCAAACCAAAATATTAAAAAAGAGTTATTCCAACCGGTAGAGATGGTTTCATTGATAGAAAACCAGTTTTGTGGTTATCGATCACGTGACTGCGACTTTCCATTGGTTTTGTTCCCAGTATAGTAAAACTACTATAGTATAGTAAAACGTCATACTGGGGATAGACAAATAAAATCGTGATCAAGCTCAGAAAAACGTTAGTTGTTACCCCGTATCGGAAACAATGTGAAGAAAGAGTTATTCCAACCGGTAGAGATAGTTTCATTGTGATAGAAAAACAGCTTTGTGGTTATCCATCACGTGACTGCGAATTACCTTCTCCTTCCCCTTCCCACTGGTTTTGTTCGCTGCCCGCTCACCCACCGGGCGTCCCCCAAGGCAGCCAGTGCCGTCCCTTGCCACAGCAGCCGCCGCGCTCGGGTGTCCCGCTTCCAGCGATTTCGCTATTTGAT